>PVJD01005634.1:0-80154 GCA_004026545.1 Mormoops blainvillei | reverse complement strand
CAGACTGCTTTGATTACGGTGGCCTTATAATATAGTTTGATTTCAGGCATTGTAATCCCTCCTGCTTTGTTCTTCTTTCTCAAAATTGTTGCAGCTATTTGGGGTCATTTATGGTTCCATATAAATTTTTGAATTGATTGTTCCATATCTGTGAAATATATCATTGGTAATTTAATAGGGATTGTAATCAATAAGTTGCTTTGGGTAGTATGGACATTTTGATGATGTTAATTCTTACAATCCATGAACATGGAATGTGCTTCTACTTATTTGTGTCTTCCTTAATTTCTTTCTTCAGTGTTGTGTAGTTTTCTGAGTATAGGTCTTTTACTCCTTGGTTAATTTTATTCCGAGGTACTTTATTTTTCTTGTTACTATAGTAAATGGGATTTTTTCCATGATTTCTGATTCTCATATTTCATTGTTGATGTACAAAATTGCCTTCAATGTCTTATATTAACTTCATATCCCGCTGTTTTGCCAAATTCACTTATTAGGTCCAGTAGTTGTTTGTTGGAGTCTATACGGTTTTTTATTTACACTATCATGTCATCTGCAAACAATGACAATTTTCCTTCCTCTTTTCCATTTTGAATGTCTTTTATTTATTTTTCTTGTCTGATCACTGTGACTAGAACTTCCAATACTATGATGAAAAGAAGCGGTGAAAGAGGACACCCTTGTTTTGTTCCTGATCTTAGTAGGAAAGATTTAGTTTTTTCCCACTGGGTGTGATGTTGGCTGTAGGTTTCTCATATATGGTCTTTATTATGTTGAGGTATGCTCCCTCTGCTGCCACTTTGCTGAAAGTTTTTTATCATAAATGGGTGCTGTACTTTATCAAATAATTTTCTGAGTCTATTGATATGATCATGTGATTTTTGTCTTTCCTTTTATGTGATGTATTACATTTATTTATTTGTGAATATTTTAGTCTCCTTGCATACCTGGGATGAATCCCACTTGATCATGGTGGATGATCTTTTTAATGAATTGCTGGATGTGGTTTCCAATATTCTGTTGAAGATTTAGCATCTGTTCATCAGCAATATTGGCCTATAGGTTTATTTCTTTGTTGTGTTTTTATCTGGTTTTGGTATTAGGATGGTGCTGGTCTCCAGTAAAGAGTTTTGGAGTCTTCTCTCTTCTTTGAGTTTTTTGGAATAGTCTGAAAAGGATAAGGATTAGCTCTTCCTTAAATGTTTTGTAAAATTCTCCTGTGAAATAATCCAGTCCATGGTTTTTGTGTGCCAGGAGTTTTTTGATTACTACTTCAGTTTCACAAACTGTTATCAGTCTGTTCATGCTTTTGGTTTCTTCTTGAATCAGTTTTCAAACACTATCTATTTCTAGAAATTTGTCCCTTTCACCCAGGTTTCAAATTTCTTGGCATATAGTTGTTCATAGTAATTTCTTACAATCCTTGTATTTCTGTGGTATCGGTCGTAATTTCTCCTCCTTCATCTGATTTTATTTATTTGGGTCCTTCTTTTTTGTTGTTGTTGATGAGCCTTGTTAAACGCTTGTTGATGATGTTTATCTTTTCAAAGGACCAGCTCTTGAATTTATTGATCCTTTGAATTGTTCTTTTAGTCTCTATGTCATTTAATTCTGCTTGGATCTTGATTATTTCCCTTCTTCTACTCACTCAGGGCTTGGCTTTCTGTTGTTCCTCTGGTTCTGGTAGTGGAGGGTTAAGTTGTTTATTTGAAAAGTTCCTATCTTTTTTAGGTTGGCCTGTATTGCTTTGGACTTCCCTCACAGTACTGCCTTCACTGTGTTCCATAGGTTCTGGGCTGTTGAGTGTTCATTTTCATTTATTTCCAGAAGATTTTTTTTTTTTAAATTTCTTCCTTGATTTCATTGTTAACCCATTTATTGATTAATGACATGTTAATCAGAATCTGTGAATTTGATTGTTTCTGAGTTTTTTCCTTGAGATTGGTTTCTAGGTCCCGGGCCTTGTGGTCCGATAAAATGCTTAACATGATTTAAATTTTCTTGAATATTTTTGAGGCTTGTTTTGTGTCCTATCATGTGGACTATCTTTGCAAGTGACCCATGTGTATTTGAAATGACTGTGTATTTTGGGGTGAAAGGTTCTGCATATATCAGTTAATTCCATATGATCTAGTGTGTTACTCAGAGCCACAATATTCTTGTAGATACTTTGTTTGGAAGATCTATCCATTGCTGACAGTGGGGTTTTAATGTTCCCTACTATATGTGTGTTGCTGTCTATATCTTTCTTGAAGCTCTCCAAGATTTTTCTTATATATTTGTGTGCTCCTCTGTTGAGTGCATGTATGTTTACAATCCAGCCTTTTATTTCAACATCACATTTTGTTTTGTCTGTAATTGTTACACTTCTGTGAGGGACAAGATTCCGTATCTGTCTGGTCTTCAATTCTGGTCATTAGAAGTTCCTTCACCTCTGATATAGGCCTTTATTGGAGTTTTGTTAGTTTCATTGGTTTGAGTGAAATACCCATTTTATCTATGTTGAATGTATCTATTCATCTACATACCTACTTATATACACTAATACCATTGAATTTATTACTTGTGTACCTACCATGCAGTACATAACATGTAGTACTGTCATATCCAGAGCACTAGGAGAGGGAAAAATATGACTTATAATAGCAGGACTATGTTATTTTAAGTACTTTTGTGTAATCAAAGCTGTCAGAGGATACCAACATCTCCTTGAAACATTCTTCATTTACCTAAACAAGCCATTCATTCAATTATAAAGTTAATATCATTTTCCAGGAAAAATAAAGGGAGGGTATGTAATACCTTCATGCAATGTATATCCTTGTTAGTGAGGCAAATGATAGCAAAGTAGACATGTAATTTTTAAATGATAAAAACTGTCATGAACTAAAATAGGTGTGTGTATAGAATATTATGACTGTTCTATTTCAGAAAAAGCAAAAAAAAAAAAGCATGACTTTAAATTTAGCAGAGGGCTTAATTAAATGAGTGGGTTATTATATATCTATTTCATAATATTCCAGACAGAGGAGAAAATAAAGACAAACACTGAAGAGGGAAAAGTGAAAAGACCTTGAGCAAAGAAAATAGTGAAAGAGAAAATGCAATCAGGCGGTTAAGAATCAGATTGTATAGAGCATGGTAGAGCATGGTAGGTCATGCTCTGAAATTTTCCTTCACAATGAGATGCCATCAGAGGAATTTCATGGAGAGAGAAACAAATTCTGACTTATGTATCAAAAAGTTTATCAGGTTTGTTGCAAAAAAGAGTGCAAGCAGAGAGACCAGTTAGGAAGGTAATAACTGCAATGAGAAGTGATGGTGGCTTGGACTAATGTGGAGCAGCGCAAGTGCAAAGAGCATTTAGGTTTGCCAAATATAAAGATGGCAAGAATTTCTGACGCACTGAGTATGTGGTATAAGATAAATAGAGGCATCCAAAACATTTTTTATTAAAAAACTGAGTTCATGGATTTCCAGTTTACTTCAATGAGGAACACTATGGGGAAAAAAATGATTTCAGATGGTGTTTTTATTAAAGGTCAGTATGAAAACTAAAAGTACTATAGAATTTGTTTTTTCTCTCTTTTTTTTTAATTGTACAGGAATTTTAATGCTGGGAGTTATTTACAGAGGTGATGGAAGCACAAGTTCCTATGATGGAAGTTTAGTACATATCTCATTAGTGCTATGGAACTATGTAAGCTCCAGTTTCCTGGCAATTCAAGAGATAGGTATGACCAAGTGACTTTATGTGACTAATGAAATATGAAAATAATCTCCATATTCCAGATCTCAATATTCCAGATGGTGAATGTGCTATAATTTTGCATCTCGGGGTTAGACTGACATGGTTAGATTCCTCACATTAGCTGGCAGTGGACATGTAGTCTGAGTAATAAACAAACCAGTGTGATTTTACTCTTTTTGGAAGTTTAAATTATCACTTCCTGACCAATAATTTATAACAACTCAAAGATTAGTTACTTCTATAAGCTGGTTTTTCCTTTTTTGCTTGCATTCAAATCTTTACCTATGTCTTCCATTGGAAGAATGCCATGGGGAAGCCAGCTGACAAAGCAGATGGGGACATATAATTTATGTTTGTAACCTGAAGGGTGTGTATAGAGCTGAGACACTAGACAGTACTTGGTACTGTTCACTATGTTGGCTACTCAGCAAAAGCAATAAATATCCTTTTTAATAGAATGCAACTATTCTTTGTCCAAAGGAAGACTTTCTCACTCTTTCAAAAAAACACATACCAAAATCATTAGTCATTGCATCTATCTCTCCTAATTTATTTTCCACCGTTAATGATGTCATCATTTTTTTCAGGCCCAATTATGTTAAATAACTAATCCCAAAAGAGCTCTTCTGGCTCAGTACGTGATCAGTCAGTCTTCAATCATGCAAACAGAAACTACTCTAGGAATTTAATTGGAGATAATTTAGAGAATTTATTTTTTTTAAGTGTGATTGAAGAACTATAGGTGCAAAAAGGAATTGGAAAGATTACCAAATAATGATTAACTATAGGAAGTCACTATTACTCTTATGGTTGAAGAAGCAAGGGGGAATTACCCCAAGCCTGGCATCACTCATGCAACTGAGGTTTCCATGGCTATGTTTGAACTGGCTAAGCAGAAAGACAATGGCTCACCCACACTCACTCTGTCCAGCTACTACTGGTGCCCTAAGTGCTGTTAATACAACCCTATTGCTGTCCCCTCTGTTACTCCTGCCCCCCAAGTTTTGCTCAATACAGCCATCTCCACTAGTAAGTTGAAACCACCATTGCCATAAATACTCAGAAGCCATAAAAATATATTATAATTCTTATCACCTTCCAATTTCTTTCCAGAGTCTCACATCAGCACAACTTAACAGGAAGCCACCTGAAAAGAGAGTCTATGAAAAATAGTTTGTATAATTTCAGGCAGAAATGGTGACTGGCTTAGATGGATTCCTGGGATGCTAACAGGTGGGAGACACTCTCTTACAGAAGAAGACAGTACAAAAAATTGCTTTAAAGCATGCCACATTTGAGATATGGGTGGAAATAAATGTCTAAACTTCAGGGGAAAGACCTGGGATGGAAATAAAATTTTGAAATTATTTCTCTATAAGTAGTATGATGATTTGAATATGATCACCCAAGACTGACTGTAAATATAGAAAACAAAATTTAGTAGGGCACCATCCAAGGTTACACTTCAAAATGCATGTCAGCAAAAAGAAAAATGTCCATCAGTGGAGGTTAAGAAGTACCCAGAAGAAGACAAGATCTCACTACTGCAAATTTAATGAGAGCAGTATTTCACAAATAAAAGAGTAATCATGTCAAATGCTGATGATCAGTCAAATAAAATGAGATATGAGAACTAACCCATAGCTTAGACAACATGGAGGTCATTAGTGACCTTGGTGGTAGCTGCTGCTGTGGAATGTAGGGGACAATTAGATGAGGCTTAAGGAGAATAGGAAAAGATAAAATGATGACTCTGAATATGCACAGTAGTTAAGTAATTTCATTTGAAATGAGAGAAGTGCTGTAAAAGCTGGAGGATGTTGGAAGACAAAGGCAACATTTTTTATCTTTATCTTTAAGGTGGGTTATAATAGAGAATATTTGGGAATGACATGCTACCAAGGGAAAAAATCAATGGTTAAGAAGGGGGAAAAGAGCATTTAAAAGGAAAGACCTTATTAAGAGATAGTAAGTGTAATCCAATATATAAGAAGAAGAGTTTTCCTTTCATAAGAATATTGACATTTTTATTTGTAGCAAAAACTAGCTAAAATTATATTTATTCCAATATTAGATATGTATAATTGATACTGGGATGGCATAAAAGTTATCTTCTGATTAACACTTTGTTCTTAGTTAAAAGGCAGGTATGAAAGAAAAAGGAGTCCCGATTTTCAGAGCTAACTGACACTAACAACAAATGCTCAGTGTTTTCAGATGCTGACCTGGCATTCTAGTGACGTCAAGATGTTCTTTATTGAATATAAACAATTTCACAGAACAATATTGGAAAGGGTCAGCCTGGTTATGGGAATTGTCTGTATCTTGATTATGGTGCAAGTTATACAGCTGTATTCAATTACCAAAATTCATGAAACATTATACTTGGAATGAGTGGATTTTATGATATGTAAATTATACCCTAATAAAGAAAAATTAGTGAGTGTAGTTAAAAAGAAAATGAATCTTTATATATATTTCGGGGAACATAAATCAAGATAATTAGCATTGGGTATTGGATAAGGTGAGCAGTTTAAAACAAAATCATTTATTATTCCCAAGTAATATTTCACCTTCATTCTCTTCAAAGTATAGTCCTGGATTGTATTAGTTATACAACTCTAATTCCCAAACTTACAGAGAGCTATGCACATATGTATTCAGTAAGGTCTAATTAATGTCAAAAGCACAATTCTTTGACAAAATATCAAAATTTATATTATGTGTACATTAAAATTTAGATTATTGAAATATGTGGGGGTTAGCTTAGCTGGCTAAACCCTAAATTGTAGTAAGTTTACTAAGAAAATGTCACCTTTGGTAGCTCTATTGTCAACTTTTTCTTTTAATACCAGGATTTCATAGTAAATCTATTATTTTCAGATGTAGAGTTATTTGTAGTTACTCAAAACTATTAAATGATTTTGGGGGAAAAATAAAATTTCACTCTGGGACTGGGGTGAAGTGAGGATAAATTGCAAAAGCAAACAGATTACCCAATCTTGTCTAATAAGTACAGACAAAATTTAGATCACTGTGTGAATCACAAAAACACCATAGACCTCTAGTGATTGTTGGCTGCACAGCATTGACATAGGAAGGTTATTGCTTAGGAAGAAAGTGGATTTTGGAAATTTGAGGAGATAAAAAATAACCTGTTAAATAGTCACCTGGGAGAATAGTGTCATTAATTAACTTCAGTCTAAAAAGGATAAGTTTTAAATATTTCAGGTAATACTCTAAGGGTAGGGTAATTGAATTTGGGATTTCAGATGTTCTGTATTTATTATAATTACAAGTTTAGGATATTGTCTGGGAA
The DNA here is from genome assembly GCA_004026545.1 of Mormoops blainvillei. Taxonomy (NCBI): domain Eukaryota; kingdom Metazoa; phylum Chordata; class Mammalia; order Chiroptera; family Mormoopidae; genus Mormoops; species Mormoops blainvillei. Next base: position 73,084 of record PVJD01005634.1, on the reverse strand, counting down.
GTATAAAATGGAGGGAAAAAATCAATACGAGTGAAGACAAGGCAGCAAATGGTCAGTAAGTTGGATGAATTATTCAAATGGAAATTTTGAAGAATGTTGACCAGGGCAGTGACAGAGTAGATGTCAGTTAAAAAGGTAGATATTAAGGTTTTCCCTTGAACAAGGAAAACCGACCAGAAGGACTGAACAAGGACTGATGACAGAGGTACAGACTAACAGAGAAACTTCAGTGGAGTTGTCCAGTTGACAGCCACAGAGAAACAGATGAAGCAGAGTCTTACTAAAGCATCTTATTGATTCTGGTAACCTCAGAATTTTTAGTAGTGTGGTAAAAAAAAATTAAGGAAAGAAGAGCAAAGTTTTGATATTATAAGGAGCTTGCTTCAATTCTTTTTCAGGAATGAACCATATATATAAACAAATTATTCATTTTACTAGGCAAAAATTCCAGGAAACACTTTCCAGAACAACAAAACTGCTAAAGCAAGGCAGATCTGAAAAGAGTCAGTGTCCCGACACTCTGGTACAAACTTCAATTAAAAAAATATTGCAATTTGTTTTCTGAAAAAACTGTTCCTTTCATAAAAATGCATTAAGACTAATAAATGCATGGAGGTGAAAATATTAAAAAGCTATATCATAAAACTGTTTAAAACAAATGCTTTATAAATAATCAATCCAAACTGTTTAAACTGATGTGATATGTACTATCATTAGATTAGCAATAAAGCTTGTGAAATAGTGTAAATAATGAAGTCATCTGAGCAGTTTTTACCAAATCCATTTTAATACTTTAAATAAGTTACAGACAACTTTTAAACATTACTCGTACCCAAATTATGTAGAGAAATTTCTATATTAGATAATTGCTTCAAGTCTAAGTTAACTAAAATAACCCAGGCAGTTTTCACCACTTGCACCAGAATATTTAGTAAAGCAGTAAATTTTTCAGCAATTGTTAAAAACTCATTCCTTTTGTGCATGAATATGTGTGGTGTGTGAATAAAACAATATTTATAAAGCCTTAAAACATGGTTTTTAGGCTTCAGGATAGCAACTCATATTTCTTTGACACTGTAAGGTATATTTTAAGGTATATTTTTAAGAACCTAAGTGCTCCTTCATAGTAGCTGATATAACAATAATATTGATACAGAGAAGGAAGGTTGCATTGAGGCAGAAATAGATTAAGTGACATGCTTTATCATATTTGAAATAATCCCTGTTGCCCAGGACAGTGGGATATTTTTCTCCTCTCCTGAAATAAGTTTCTTTCATTTCTTCATAATAGTGTCTTATGAAGTGACTTCCAGGAACATATCACGGATTCAATCAATTTGAAATGACACAGGACTATCATTCCCATATATGTTCAAATACTTCCAGGAATGATTAAAAAGCATGACATTGCCCACTGACTGATGGAGTGACATGTATACTAAGGAGAAAACAACCCTACTGAGCAGTTGTCAATTATAAAAGTGAAAATAATGACCTGTGTTTTTGAGGAAATTTCAAATACATGGCTGTTAGATTTGATATGCTTCTATCATAGGTCTGTAATTTCCTCTGTAAACCTCACATGAAAAGCTATGACATAGCATTTGATCAAGTTGATATATTTTCTATCTTATGTGTCTAATGATATTTAATTAAAATGTATTTTGTTTTGAGGAAATTAATTTTATTCTGTTAACGATACCAAATGTCAGATGAGCAAAGCTATGAAAATTATTAGCTGTCTTACTGAAACTATTGTTAACCTCTTTCAATGATTATTTCTATAAACTCTTATCTTTACAAAACGTATGCTTAAAAACATACCTGAACTGTCCTTTATCAGGAAAGTTAATATTGAGTTACACTGAATTTAAAAATATATTGGTAATGTAATCAATGAACCTGTTAGGTTGCTTTATATATTAAACCCTTTCCATGGTTTCTTTCAATATGGGGAAAAAAGAAAACAAAGTGAAAGCCTCAATTGCAACCATGTGTTCATAAGCAAATTTGCATAGCTTTAATTCTCACTATTTGGATAGCTTTATGGGGCCAGTTTCTACAGAAAAAGAAAATTTGTCTGAATGGGACATGTGGCTTGCATTCATTCCACTAAAATAACTAAGAGTCCTGGAAATTCATTCCAAATTCATAATTGAAATATGCAGTAAAGCTCCAAAAGTTGATTACTCACTGTTTGAATATGCTCTAAAATTTTATTTTCAGTTGAAATTATTCAATGAATTCCAAAAGATGACACATGGATTTAAGGAAAAGAAAATAGTTTGTGATTGCTTTTTATTCAGCAAATGAAAGATTAAAATACATATAAGAATTATAACTGGATGGCTAATATTGAGGCTTATAACTTTTATTTTTCACTTATACTTCATTTTAGAAAATTTTATTTCAATAAACAATGAGAGACCATGTCAGAAGATAAATATAGAAAGATGCATTATAACTGGTGCATGTGTCTAGAGTAAGAGTTTAAGAGAAATATTATTGCCCAGAGGCATCTGGCAAGGTTCTTTTCTAGCCTTAACTGACGTAAATGTATTCTCTGACATCTCTGAGCTGGTGTGTGTTCCAGGAGATCTCCTGTGCTCACCAAGTAGGCCTAAGCTCCTGCAGAAGTCAGTGTCGAGGGAGACAGAATTGCAATAATACCAATTAGTTCCTCACCTTCAGGTAGGGATTATCAATCCCCCATTAGCATCTGGGCTACACTTGGACATAACAGACACTAGATCATCTATTCTAAAACCATCACTTATTGTTTTTAAATAAATAAAATGAAAAATCAAGGAAATTCTGTGGCTTGGCCAGGGTGATACAATTGGTCTTATAAGCCTGAACTGAAGTAAGTTAGGTAAAATACCTTAGGACAAGTAAAGAGCATCATGTGTCTCCCTCATCTCAGCATCACTGTTAATGAAGTCCATGGGAGTCAGTCCCTAAATGAAGGTTATACTACCTGAATGCTGTGCAAGGCAAGGGGTTCCCCAGAACATAACCTTTATACCTCTTAAAGTCTTAAAATGACTATTAATTTCAAAACAATTAGGCAAACCATTTAAAACCATTAGGTAAAGGGGAACAAAAAGACTCACGGACACATATAATAGTATGGTGATTACTAGAGGGAAGGGAGGATGGGATGAGGTAGAAATATGTAAAAGGGGGATAAATGGTGACAGAATAAAGTTCAACCTGGGGTGGTGAACATACAATAAAATATATAGATGATATACTGAAGAATGGCATGCCTTAATCCTATATAATTATATTAACCAATGTCATCTCAATAAATTCAATAAAACTAAATTAAAAATAAATAAATAAAACAAGGTATTAGAAAAATTAAAATTAATAACAATTGGTATGCATATGAAGCTTACTTAAATCTATCAAGGAGAGGCATGTCAAGGGCAAGACAAAGCTCAATGCAGTTTATCTTGGCCCTTGTTTGTTACCTGTTATACTCGTCTTCTCCCTCTTTTTCCTTCCTAATATATTAGATTCTGTGATCCTAGTACCTTATAGTCTTGCCATAATTTTTTTTTCAATCATAGATATTAGCAGGTTAAACTAACTTCACATACAATTCACATGATTGAATAAAATATCTGTAAATTAGTTTCATAATATACATGAACTAAAGAAATTTGAAGTGAAAGGGATTTTCTAATTTAACTAAATTAAATTAAAATAAACTCTGTCAGGTAAGATCTAAGCATCTAACACTGTATTTGGCAAAGTTACAAAATGTGTAATATAAAAGAAGCAAAGAATGGGAGAGTATTTTTAAATCTTCACCATATGGAGTTAGTTCATCACTGGAAATGCCATAGAAAGATTCTGAATTACTATTGGATAGGATTCAAAATGTAAGCTAATAATAATCATACATTAGTTTACCTGCCTAGAAAAATAACTGAGCTATGAAATAAAATGAAGATATTAGTGGAACATTTTAATTAATGACATTATTTTGTATACTTAGAATAAACTGCTTAGAGAGGACATGTGCTTAATTATCCAAGGAAGGATCAAGCAGTAGATGATCAAACTGTATGCAATTATTACCAGAAACATTTTTGCATATTTGCCAAATTCAGCACTTTCTCCAATGTTTTAGTTCCTAAGCTACATTTTAGACTATGATTCTTGCTTTTGTTTTCCAATGATTTTAACTATTCAAAGTTTTAGGGATAAAAAGCCTAGGGAACTAAATATTTATAACTTAAAAATTATATTTTTCCAAATTAAATATATTTAGTTAATTACATTTTATACTTTTATTTCAAGATAAAATTCTCACGAAGTGTAGGGCAAATTCTAAACTATATTCTGTACCACCCATTCTAATCTTTTTAAAAACTGTCATCATACTTCTTTTCAAATAGCATAATAAAACTCACTTTAACATAATATCATTTTAACAGAAATGCTGGTAAGAAAGATTATAATGATGCTTCTGAACCTTTTATGTCAATTATTATTAAGGTTTTATGCATTCTAATTCATTAACAAATGGGAGAAGAGGGAAGGCATGTTTTACTGCCTATCATTACTCTAATAAAATGAGATTTTTTAAAACTAGCGTATTAAGGGAAATTGCCAATTTTCTTTTTTCCAGAAAATCCATTTATACAAAGTGACCTTGGTCTTGACCCACTGTAGAAGAAAAAAAGTGCTGTAGGTTTCACACTCATCTTCATTATGTTTTCTTTATCCAACTTCAATAGCAGTCATAAGTTTAAACAGAGCTACGTACTCCTCCTAGCAAAAGTTTTGAAACCATGCTTTATTATTGTTTAAATATGCTGTCATCCATTATCTTTCCAAAACACCTGACTGCCAATGCAATCATCCTGGGTTTTATAATGTTTATTCTTATCAGAATAGATTACATTAGTACTTATTTGCCTGATACCAGGCACTGTACTTGTCACTGGCATCTCAAAAGTTTTTACTCCTGTTGGACATATTATCTTAATTTCTATCTCTAAGGGTGTGTTTTTGCTTGTTTTGTTCCGTCACTTAACATTAATTTGCTCTCTCTGTGAAATTACACTGCCAGTACCCCTTTCTTACCCAGATTCCTCATGTTAGAACCCATTGGGTTGTCTCATTTGGGTTTCGTTGCAATATTGTTATCTTTGGATAGCTGTTTTAATAGTTCCCACTGAAGCAATGCTTACACCAAAAGTTTTCTTGTACTTATGCAATTCTAAGAACCTCAAACAAAGGTGATTTTTAAATTTTCACATTTTAAAGACAAATTAACTTAAACCAGTATGCTATGAAGTATTCATCTATTATTTAACATCAATTTCCTTTTAATTTGCTTGGGATAAGTAATTATCCTCAATCTCAGTCTCATAATTGTAGATTGGAGACCACATCCCTGGATATTCCTGGCCATGGTGAATGGTTTAAAGTTGATTATATGACTCAAGCCAAACCAGAGAAACTCAGTCAAAAACTTGGGTTGAAACTATTGTGAAGGAAGCATTCTTTTTCATCTAGTTTTGCCACACAAGTATAATCAGTAATCATCTCTTTGCCAGGAGTAGCCTTCTTAAAGATGAAGCCAACATGGAGGAAATTGGTACTGAGTGACAAACTTCTCATGTAATCTTTGAATATATAAACTTTATGCATGGACACAGCTCTAGAGCTGAAATGTTTGGTTATAAAATCCAGAGATTGTTGTATTTATTTATTTGCTGTATTTGATTTGAGTTTATATCAGTTGAAGGAAAAGAGTTAAATTGCATTCCCTAGTCTTCCATGCACATTTTAAATAAAACTTTTTTTCTATAACTTTGTAACAATCCTACTACAATGCAAGCATTCACTGACCCTGATTATTTCTTAGAATTTCTACTAATCATTTGTTTTTCACTCTCAAGCTCAGTATTCCCAATATTTCTCAAATAACTCTCTTCCTAGGAACCTCTAATCCCATATTTTGTAAATTAAAAAGTCTGAGAAATCTAGACATCAACTCATATATAGTAAGCTTGTATATAAAAATATTTATAAGCAAACATATCCATATTTACTTAGCTAGCTATTAATCTAAATATATTTGTATTTCTATACACATGCAAAACTATCAGATATGTACAATAAAAATGACACCCTTTAATATCATGAAAAAATCAAATACCAAACAAAAATATGGATGATGCACAAAACCTCTAATAGTATAAATGCATGACATTGTTAAGAAGTATTAAAAAGAAAACTAGATAAATGGTGGGAAACAGGATAATAACATATTGGAAAATTAATCACAACAGTATTAATTCTTTACAGAATCACTGCATTACAATCAGTTTCATTTTTTATGAGAAAGAATTTGGCAATTTATTTTTTAAATGTATATGGCAATGTTAAAAATGTAGAGACTTAGAAAGCAATGAAACTTAAGGTGCTTTGACATAAAATTGACTGTTACAAATAAAAATTGTTTTATGTAAGCCTCTTACTGACCACATAACAAATACGAATAGCACACACACCAAGTATAAAGAGGAGGTGTATAAGTACATGAGTACAGAATAGCATATCAAAAAGTAAGGGAGCAAGAGAAGAACAAAGGAATTACAAAACAACCAGAAAACAAAATGTCAATGATTATATATCTATTAATAATTACTTTTAACATAAATGGGATAAATCACATAATCAAAAGGTGAAGTGGCTAAATGAATCACAAGACATGTCAGTATGCTGTCTATAAGAAACTCACTTCAGATAGTAAGGACACAGACTGAAACCGGAAGGAAGTGAGTGGGTATTCTATGCAAATGGAAACTAAAATAAAGCTGGGAGCACTATATTTATATATCATAAAAAATAAACTTTAAGGCAAAGAATGTAATAAGATAAAATGTCATTACTTAATTATAAAAGGGTCAATCAAACAAATGAATATAATATTTGTAAATATTTATGCACTCCATATAGGAGCGGTTAGATATATAAAACAAATATTTACAGACTTAATGAGAGAAATGAAAGACTCATAGATAGCTATGGGATAATAGTAGGGAATTTTAATCCCTCACTGATATCAATTCACAGATCATCTGTATAAAAAATCAATAAGGAAACACTGGCCTTAAAAATATGGCATAACAGATGATTAACAGGTAAACATAGAACATGCCATTCATAAGCAATACAATATATACTCTATAAAGTATAAAAATAATATTCTCCAGGATAGATCATGTGTTAGATACCAGTCTTAATAAATTTAAGAATACTGAAAACAGGCCTTGGCTGGTGTGGTTCAGTGGATTGAGTGCTGACCTGTGAACCAAAGAGGTGCCTGTTCGATTCCCAGTCAGGGCACATGCTTGGGTGAAGGCCAGGTCTCCGGTAGGGGATGCACAAGAGGCAACCACACATTGATGTTTTTCTCCCTCTCTATCTCCTTCCCTTCCCCCTCTCTAAAAATAAATAAATAAATAAATAAATAATTAACAAAAAGAATGAAAACATATTAAGTATGTTTCCAATCACAATTATATGAAACCAGATATCAATTACGATACAAAATTATAAATTTTGCAAATATGTGAGGTGTAAGCAACAGGCTACTGAATGACCATGGGTTAAATAAAAAAAGCAAAAGATAAATCAAAATATACCTTTCATGAAATGAAAATTGAAATACATCCTACTAAAACTTAATGGATGCAGCAAAAGCAGATCTAAGAGAGAAGCTCATAGTAATAAATGTCTATATCAGCAAACAGGAAAACTATCAAATAAACAACATTACATAACATTTCATAAAACTGGAAATAGTGAATAAATGAAGTTCAAATGCAGCAGTATTAAAAAAGAAGATTACAGCTGAAATCAAATAGAGATTGAAACCATACACAAACCATAGGAAAAAATCAGTAAAACTAAGATATGATTCTTTGAAAAGATAAACAAAATAGACAAAGTTTTAGCTACACTCACCATGAAAAAAGAGAGAAGACACAAATAAATAATATCAGAAATTAAACAGGAGACTTTACCACCAATACCACAGAAATACAAAAGAACATAAAAAATTACTGTGAACAATTATACACCAACAAATTGAACAACCTAGAAAGAAAAGATAAATTCCTGAAAACATACACTGAACCAAGATTGAATAGTGAAGAGATACAATATCTGAACAGGTAAATTTCTTGTAAAGATATTAAATCTGTAATAAAAATTCTCCTGCAAATAAAAGAACAAGACCAGATGACTTTACAGTAAATTCTACCAAACATATAACAAAATTAATACCAATTCTTCTCAAACTCTTACAAAAAATAGGACAAAAGGAAAACCACTTCCTAACTCATTTTACATGGCCAGCATTACCCTGATACCTAAACCAGACAAGAACAGGATAGAAAAGGGAAATTGCAGGCCAAAAACTCAGATGAACTTAGGTGAGAATTTTCTCAAAATTTTAGGAAAGTGAATTTTGAAATACATAAAAATATCATATATCATGTCAGTGTAATTTATGCCAATGATGCAAGGATGGTTCAACATCTGCAAATCAACCCATATGATATGCCACATTAAAAAAAAAAAAAAAACCCTGAAAAATAAGTCCTGGCCAGTGTGGTTCAGTTGTTGGAGTGCAGACCCATAACCAAAAGGTGGCATTTTGATTCCCAGTCAGGAAACATGCCTAGGCGTCAGGGTTCATTTCTGGATGGGACATGTAAGATCCCCAATCAGGGCATGTATGGGAAGCAACCAATTGATGTTTCTCTCTGACATCGACATTTCTCTCTATCCTTCTTCCCTCCTTTCCTCTCTTTTTATTTTCAAAAGAAATGAAAAAAAAAAAAGTCCTCATTGAGGATTAAAACAAAACAAAACAAAACCCTGAAAAATAAAAACAATGCAGTCATCTCAATAGATGCAAAAAAGTCTTTGACAAAATCAAACAACCATTTATGATAAAACTATTAAAAAGTGGGAATAGAATGTATGAACCTCAATAAAAAAAGGTCACATATAAGAAGCCCAAGTTAATACAGCCATGAAAAGCTGAAAGTTTTTCCTCAAATATCAGGAACAAGAGGAGGATGCCCACTCTTTCCACTTTTATTCAACATAGTACTGCAAATCCCAGCCAGAGCAATTAGACAAGAAAAAGAAATGAAAGTATTCAAACAGGAAAGGAAAAAGTAAGACTGTCACTATTTATAGATGATGTGATCTTATATATAGAAAACCCTAAAGACTGCACCAAAAAGCTATTAGAAGTAATAAATTTAGTAAAGTTGTACAATACAAAATTATAATCTAAAAATCAGTTGTGTTCCTATACTAATAAGAAACTATCAGGAAAAATATATTAAGAAAATAATTCCATTTATAATTGCGTAAAAATATATCTAAGAATATTTTATCCAAGAAGAGGAAAGATCTGTACACTGAAAACAATAGGACATTGGGAAAGAAGTTGAAGAGACATAAATAAAAAATATATTCTATACTCATAGATTGGAAAATTAATATTGTTAAAACATCCATACTCCCCAAAACTATCTACAGTTGTACTGCAATTCTCATCAAAATTCTCATGACATTTTTTTTATATAAAAAGGACAAACAATACTAAATTTTGTATTAAACCAAAGGACTAACTGAACAGCCAAACCAATCTGGAGAAAGAAGAACAAAGGCAGAGGCATTATGCTATCTAACTTCAAACTATACACAAAGCTACAGTAATCAAAAGAATATGGTATTGACATGAAAACAGACACACAGATAAATGGAATAGAATAGGGACCATAGTTATAAACTTATGTATACAAGGTCAATTAATGTATGACAAAGGAGTCTAGTATAAACAATGAGGAAAGGGCAGTTTCTTCAATAAATGGTGTTGGGGAAACTAGTCAGCCAAAAGAATATACAAAATAATAAAACTAGACCACTATCTTAAACCATACACAAAATTTAGTTATCTCAAAATGGATTCCAGGATGTAAAATCATAAAACTCCTAGGAGAAAGCATACGTGTAAGCTCCTGGACATTGGTCTTGGTGATGAGTTTTTGGGTTCAGCAATTAAAAAAAAAAAAGTAAAAGTAACCAAGAGGGACTACATTAAATTAAAAAGCTGCTGCATGACAAACAAACCATCAACAAAATAAAAAAGCAAACTACTGAATTGGAGAACATATTTGAAAATCATATGTCTGATAAGGTGCTAATGTCCAAAATATATAAAGAATGCATACAGCTCAATAGTATACACACAAACAAAATAACACAATCTGATTTAAAAAATGAGCAGAGAAACTAAATAGACATGTTTTACAAAGAAGATAAACAGATGGCCAACAGGTTCAGTAAAAGATGGTTAGCCTACTAATCATCAGGAAAATTCTAAACAAAAACCACTATGAGATATGCCCTCTTACCTGTTAGAACATATATTATCAATAAGACAAGTGGTAACAAATGTTGGAGAACATGTAGAGAAAAGAGAACCCCATACACTGTTAATGGGAAGATAAATTAGTGCAGCCATTATGAAAAACAGTATGGAGACTTCTCAAAAAATTAAAAATAGAACTATCATATGATCCAGCAATCCCAATCCTGGGTTTTATCCAAAAAAGGAAAATAAAAACAGTAACTTGAAAAGGTATTTAGACCTTCATGTTTATTGCAGCATTATTTACAATAGCCAAGACATGAAAAGAAAAACAATTGTCCATCAATGGATGAATGGATAAAGAAATTGGCTTTATCCATTCATCCATTGATGGGTCCCTGCTCTTATTTCATACTACACAGCAATCATTTCCAGATGAAGTGTATAAATACATTTTTTAAATAAAACAATACAATCTTCTAGAGGAAAACAAGAGTACCTTTATAATCTTAGGTTGGCAAAAGATTTCTTCAACAGGTCACAAAAATTATTAACTATAGAAAAAGATTAAATGGCAAGGGTCTTCTAGTAATCTACTCAAGACAGATATACCTAGCAGAATCTTTTGGCCTTCTAATTATGTAGTCAAGCCAGAATGTACACTCAATTATGCCAGATGAAACCATCAGTAAAATTGACCCTGGAGGCTACCAGGGGAGCTTTAGTCATGAATCAGCACATCATCAATTCTACTACTCTTATCTGAGCCAAGAGTTATATCCATAGATTCATATGCCCAGAAATAAGGGTAGAAATTTCCAAGTCTGGCTGTAAATTACCTTATCCGATATGTTCTACCATCTGATTATTGGTCAAATCTTTTCAATTACCAATTGCTTATGAGGACTCCTTTTTATCTTTTGTACCATTTAAAGGATATGAGGTCAAAAGAAATGCCAAAAATATGGATTATTTATATCATATATATTGGTTATTTTTAAAAAATAGCATTTTGTTTCACCAAACATTACAGCATGAACTCCATGATTATACACAAACTTGACAACCCTTTTCACTCCTTTTCTCCCTGTCTAAACTTTAACAGAGGGATCAACAGACATTTCTCCCTCAATTAGAGCCATAGACTTATGGAAGTTTCCCTATGACCGATTAATAGAATAGAGAAAGACCTGGGGTTGGTTAACAAATAAATGAACTTGTACTGGTGTAGGCTGAAAATGGATAGCTTCAGTACTGCAGTATTATTTAAGCATAGCCCTAAACAACCTTCCTTAAGGGGAAAAACTCCCAGTTGACGAAGCCTCAAGCAGTGTATTTAACCACCTCCTTTGTATACAGAAATAAATGGCATGACTTGAGGATATATATAGGCAGCAGTGGCTGGTCAGTTAGGTGGTTAGGGAAAGATGTGAAAACCAGAAACAATGATTTAGGGGGAGGAGGAATGAAGATGGACCATAAAGAGTGTTAGCACAAGGTAAGAAATGTCCTTTTCTTCTTTTTCTCTGTTCTTATTTCTTATTAAACTATACTCTTAAACTTAAGAGTTTACTAGGTGCTATTCTTATATTTGATTTTTCACAGATACTATCCATAATAGGTTCAATGGTGGCACCCAAAATTATATATCCACATCCCAAGGCCTAAAACCTAATATTACCTTCTTTGCAAAAAGGGCCTTTGCAGGTATCAGTTAAATTCTTGAGATTATATCTTCCTGCATAGTCCCTAAATCTAATTTAAGTTATTCCTGAAATGAGAGGAGAGGAAAAGACAGAGAAAAAGAAACACCGTGTGAAGATGGAGGCAAAGATTGGATCCATATAGCCACAAGTCAGTGAATGTGACAGTCAGCAAAGGATGAACTGGCAAGAAATAGAATATCCCCTAAAGCTTTTTAGAATTAATGTGGCCCTGAAGACACCTTGATACATATATATATATATATCAAGGTGTCTTCAGGGCCTTGTATATATATATATATATATGATATATATATATATCATATATATATATCATATATATATATTACACCCAAGAACATTTTTTCATAGCTTTTAGAGAGAGAGGAATGGAGAGAGACAAACATTGATGTGAGAGAGAAACATCAATTAGTTACCTTCCATCTACACCCAGATAAATATAAACAAACTTCTTTAGATTTTAGTTGATCAAAGTATTCTGATTTCTAATGGCACTTAAAAATTAATATAATATAGAACTTCGAGTCAAAATGGAGGTGTACATAGACACGCTTCACCTCCATGCACAACCACAGAAAGAATTACAACCAGATCTCAAAACTAATTATACACAGAACCATCAAAAAATCCAGCTATGTAGAAGTCCAACAACCAAGGGTTTAAAGAAGACACATTGATCCAGATGGGTAGGAGAAGCTCGGTTGCAGGGATGGGAGGAACAACTTGGAGAAGAGAAATCCCAGCCCCAGGCCAGACCACACAGCCAACGGTTCCAGAACCAGGAAGTTAGATCCCCTCCCCTTACCTCTGGTTGTAAAAACCAGTCAGGGTTAGGGCAGTGGAAGAAATGGCTGGAGTTCTGCCACTTAAAGGGCCAGCACAGTATTAGAATATACAAAAACACACCCATTCCAGGATTCACCACCAGGGCAGCAGCTGGAAAGGCACCAGTCACACACAGGAAGGGTGTGAATGACTAAAAATGGGCTAAACCCCAGGAAGACTGTCAGAAGCCAGGCAGTGACACTGTCCCCTTTCAGAGTCCTCCCCACATAGCCACAAAGCAGTGAAGGTTACCCCACCTTAACAATTACCTAAGGCTCCACCTCACACAGTTTACTGGTGCCTTTTTTTACATAGACTACACTGTTAAGACAGGGAGTAAAAGCAGTTCTACCAAATACACAGAAACAAACACAGGGAGGCTGCTAAATTGAGGAGACAAAGAAAAATGGTCCAAATGGAAAAACAGAATAAAATTTCTGAAAAAGAACCAAGCAAAATGGAAATAGCCAACCTATCAGATACAAATGCAGAGTTCAAAGCACTGGTTATCAAGATGCTCAGAGAATTCCTTGAGTACGGCAAAAAAATAAAAGAAGAAATGAAGTTTACACTAAGTGGAATAAAGAATAATTCACAGGAAACCAAGAGAAGGGAAGGAAGCTGGGATTCAAACCAACAGTTTGGAACATAAGGAAGAGATAAACATTCAACCAGAACAAGAAAAAAGAAACAAGAATTTTTTTTTAAAAAAAACAGGATAACACGTGGGGTATCCCCAAGCATGCCAATATCTGAATCATAGGAATGCCAGAAGGAGTAGAGGAAGAGCAAGAAAGAAACTTTGCAGGCAAGAAGGGACTGGCAAGAAGTATTCAAGTTGATGAAAAGCAAGCACCTATAACCAAGATTACTCTATCCAGCAAAGCTATCATTTAGAATTGAATGGCATATAAAGTGCTTCCCAGACAAGGTAAAGCTAAAGGAGTTCATCATCACCAAGCCATTATTATATGAAGTGTTAAAGGGACTCAAGAAAAAGAAGATCAAAAGTATGAACATTAAAATGACAACAAATTCACAACTATCAACAACTGAATCTAAAAAAAAAAAAAAAAAAAAAAAAAAAAAAAAAAAAAAAAAAAAAAAAAAAAAAAAAAAAAAAAAAAAAAAAAAAAAAAAAAGAACCTAAGCAAATGACCAGAACAGAAACAGAATCATAGATATGGAGATCATTTGGAGAGTTATTAGCTGGGAGGGGGAATGGGGAGAATGAGGAAATGGTACAGGGATTAAGAAGCATAATTGGTAGGATCAAAATAGACAGGGGGAAGCAAGTCCCCAGTAGGAGTGCATGAGAGGCAACCACTCTCTCCCTTCCCCTCTATCTAAAATTAATTAAAAAAAAAAAAGAATAGCATAGGAAATGGTGAAACCAAAGAACTTACATTCAAAACCCATGGACATGAGCTAAGGTGGGGGGTGCTGGAGGGAAGTGGTTACCAGGTGGAGGGGGGCAAAGGGGGAAAAATTGAGACAACTGTAATAGTATAAGCAATAAAATATATAATAATAATAATAATATAAGCCCTTGATGTGTATAATTAACATATTTGTATCAAAAATGATTGTTTTCCAAATATAAAAAATGCTTAAATATTAATATAATATAGTTATGCCTTATTAGTTCTTCTTTTAAAAAGGTACATTGTCCCTCATTTTCTTTGATCAAATTCTCAATGGAAACTTCTTTAAGGAAATTTATTGTAAAAACTTGAATTCATCTGCTCAGAAATAATAGAGTATCAAGTAAAAGAGGAAGATAACATTGATTGCAACTTCGGTACCCAATGAACATTTTTGGAACATTATTTGTGTTCCAAATAAAATGACACATGACAATGAATTTTACAGCACTGTCCAGACTACTAAATAAGTCCATGATTCACTTGTTCACTAAATCATTGTTCATATGCCTTCAAATGTAGGACAAGTAGCCAAAACAGATGGCAGTTATAATAGCTACTTCGCTTAGAATAAATTACATACAGGAACACAGCACTTGTGTATGCCTACAATTTGAACTAATAGAATGGGCACCTTTCTAAAGCACTTTTGGTGAGTTCATTTAAATTTGTAGGTTGGAAAATATGATGTCTTGGAAAACTGAGAACTATTCTTGTATGTTTTAAGTTACATAATTGTGATTCTAAGTTATTGCTCATTAACCCTGTGTTGCAATTTTTATAAATTACAGAGAAACAATCATACTTTTTCAAATATATTAAATGAGATATTGTAATGGTAAAGGATCATTCCACATTGAAAAATACATTACAATATGTGTTCGATCTTCATACATGTATACATCATCTACAAGATCTTGGTTAAAATTCTGCCTCAGCATTTGGACCCTTTCTTTGTATTTGGTGATAGTACTTGCTCCAACTTTTACTCAAAACTTACTCCCAGCTTTTTCTTTCAGAATAAAAACTATATCAAAGATAGCTTAAACAGTCTATGTCATTGACTATAGTAAGTACTGTATTTACTAAGAATTAGTTAAACAATTAATTAGGAAGTGAGGAAGGGTCTGTTAGAATATGTAAAGTGTCCATTAAACAGCAGTGCACTTACACTATGCTATGGATCATTGAAGAACAAGACATCCCCTTCCTTTATAAAGCTTATGATTCAGTTTATCATTTGGCTTCACAAATCTTTCCTTTGGCAATTGGCCCACAAATAGTAAATCTGAGTAATCATGTGGATAAGTACTCTTAAGTTGGTATATTTAGCTTCCTAGTAAGGAGTTTCATTATGACTTCTTGATGGTAATAGAAGTAATAATTGCTTCATTTTGGAAGGATTATATTGAGTTACGATTGTTTTATATATCAGAAAAAATACCTGCTTCCTAGAGGATGGAGAGAAAAGACGTCATCCTTAATTTGCGTGTGCAGTTATGAGAAAACTTTAAGAAGACTGTCCAGGGTAATTACCATAATTCAGTACTGCTAACACAATATTACATAAGGAAAATAAAATGAGTGTTTCTGTGTTTCACACAAATGCACACCAAATGTCATTAGTTACTGAGTATTTCGAAAAGTGTTTTAGCAAATCCTAAAGCCACATTCTAAGCATATAAAATGTATGAATTATAAAATAAGGCATTTTATATGTGTGAAATGTTAATATTCTTCATTCATTTTGTCATACAGTTATTTTTATAGAATGAAATGGACAATCTACTATAGTATGCTTTTTTAACCAACTATGATTAAGCTAGATATGACAGTAAGTTAGACATGGAAGAGTTCATTAACTCTTTCAGGAACTTATGACTCCATTAGAGTGCTATCAGGCACCACAGTAAATTGAACAATGTTAGAAGAAAAGAACATGTAATGAATCTTTCATAGTCAATTATTTATGAATCAAAGACATTGTTAAGATTAGATTTTTATTTCACTAAATAGTACTCAATTCTTTAAAAGTCATTGAGATGCAGCAAATTTGCTTTCGAGCACGTACAGAAGAAGCCTTCACATCAGGACATATTCATTTCCTGCATAGACAGCTTTTTCCTGCCACCTTCTTGACCCATCAAGTATCCTGACTCTGAAATAACCCAGGATTTAGATACCTGAAGAGAATATGATGGGGTAGGGTCTTTATATCTAAAGAAATTATGATGGATCATGGCTTTGATTGCCATATTTATTTCTTCAGAATAGATTCACCTACTTCCAGTTTCTTAAGAATGTAAATGCTTTTCTCTTTTCCAAAGGTTACATTGATTGCTATTTTTCTTCCTGTTCTTAGATAACCATGCTTGATTTTTATCAGACAAATAACTTTCTGAAGTGCCAGTTCAAAATTAAAAAAAACAAAATTTCAAGATTTAATTTTCCAAGCAATAATGCTATGGAATTGTGGATTTTTTAAATATTACTTGTTAATGCTAGAACAATTGGTTTTAATCCCTGGCTATATACTAAACTTAAACTTTAATCTTTACAAGATCTTCATTTCTCAAAATACAGATATCTACTGTTGAGATTTATGACAATCATATTATATTTTATTATATCAACCCTTTTGCAACAATTTTTCAATCCACCTTTGACCTCTAAAATTCATTTTTTATTTTAGTTGTTTATCTTTATTCTTGAATTATAATTTAAGTGTTTATAAATACACCACAGTGTAATTATCTATTTTTTGCTGAATAAATATTTTAATTGATCTCAGTTTCAGTGTTTGCTTTTATAATGATATTCTATGTATATTCCTGTACATGCCACTGGTATGTACACCTGAAGGCTGGATTAATTACTTATAGATTTTCTGCATGTTCAACCACATAAAATAATGCCAGATTGTATTTTCAAGGATGTTGTCACAGTTTAACTTTCCACAGCAATTGTGTCTGGCACTCTAACTCCTCAACCGCATGACTTATGAAAATTTACTTCATTCCCTATCCTTAAATGCATTTAGTGCCATTTCATGTTGAGTGGCAAGTTCAGAAGTATTTGTTTGGCTATTGTACCTCACAGACACATTACACTGTTTCCAATTTGCTTTAAAATAATTTCATATTGAAATGAGGAAATTTATGTTTGTTTTCTTTCATTGAATAATTAAGGTGTAATTTATACAATGAAATGCATCCATTATTATTACACTTTGATGAGTTGAATTATATGTATACATTTGTGTAACCACCATTATAATCAAGTTGTTTACAGATTTAATAATCTATAAGATTTAATAACCTTAAGAACATTCCTTTGTAAATGCTCCTATTACATCCCTGTCCATCACAGGTTCCAGGTAATAACATAGACCATGTATTGTGCCATACAACAATCTCTTGAGGAATGTATTTTTTGACCATATGGAATTCAATTATAAATAAATAGCAGAAAGATGTCTGAAAACTCTAAATTTTTGATAAATAATTAACAAACTAATTGCTATTTTTTAATGGAACATTTACCAAATAAAATATTTTGAACCATATTCCCTTGATAAGGTGTGTATCCTATTTTATTATGGTTGAGGGCGTTGATCTACAAATGTCAAATAGGGTGTTATTTACCAATGTTGAAGTCTTTCTTACCTATAGTGATTTTCCATCTACTATTTAATAACTAAGAGAGAAAGTGTTGTCCATTTCTTTTAATCCTGTATAATTTTCTATTATGTATTATAGAGGTGTATTAGTGGATTGCAGATATTTACAATAGTTATGTGTTCTTGATGAGTCAAATCTGTTTGTCATAAACTTTCCCTAGTAACATTTCCTTTCTCAGGTCCAGTTTATATATTATTAAAAATGTTGAAGCTTGCTTGTGTTTAATGTGTTCATGGCATATGTATTTATATCTTTCATTTTTCTATGAATTATTTTAACTTTTTATTTTTGTTTTGTTTTTGAAGACCACAAATAGTTATGGATTCTTTTTTATACAATATGACAATCTCTCTCTTTTACATGGTTAATTGGATCATTTTCAACTAGTAAAATTTTAAATTTAATAGGATTTAAGACTATTATGATGCTGTATGTTTTCTATTTGTCCTTTGTCCTACTTATCTCCTTTCTCTGAATAAGTAAATTATTTTACCCATTTTCATATTTTGTAGACAAGTAACTTTAAAATGCATTTAACTTATTAAATTCTTCTTTAACATATTATATTAATATGTACATGTTACAGACTTAAATACTATCATTCCATATACTCTATTTATAATATGGTCATGATTTGTTTTTACTAGTATACATGTTAGATATCTCACAATATATCATTAGTATTTTCAATTTTAATAATAAATTTAATCATATTTCAATAAATTAATGAATAAAATATAATTTATAATTACTATATATTTATGACTCATATCAGTCTTCACCTCTTCATGTATGCTAATTTCTACCAGCAATTCTGTTAGGCGTTTCTATCTCACACTCATTTTTGAGCAGTAGATTTTTCTTGGTATAGAATTCTAATTTGTTAGTCATTTCTTTCACTCAAAACAACTTAACACTTTAAAGGTGTTATTCTCTTCATGCTTTCATGGTTTCAGAGAGTTTGCTATTTTGCATATCTGTTTTCCTTATTGTTGCACTTTTAAGATTTTCTTGGTCACATATTTGCACCAGTGTGATTATAGTGTATCTTAGTTTGGTTTTCTGTTTTGTAGTTTCTATAATATTCTTATATTTGTAGTATTTTAAATCTTAATCAAACCTGAGAAACATTTTGTCAGTGTTTTGTTCAAATATTTTTCTGTAACTCATGTCTTGTGAAACTCCACTTACACATAATGCAGCTTGAAATTGTTCCATTGACAATATCTCTGTTATTTTGCATTTTGGGTTTTTTTCTCAATGTTTTCATTAGGAAAAAATTATATTGTTTTGTATTTATTTTACCAACATTTGCATAATCTATGGCTGGTACCATCTTATGAAATTTTAATTTTATATATCTCATTCTTAGTATCTCAAAATTATAGTTGGTTGGTTTTATCGAATATCTTCCTTTTCTGTCCTCAATATGGTTAGGTGTTCCTTCAAAAAGTTTAATATTTTATAAGTTATATTTTAAGGTCTTTGATAATTACACAAGCTCTGTCACTTCTGGGTCTACTTTCATTGACTTTTTGCCTGCTTTTAGGTCACATATCACAGCTTCTTGGAAAGTCTAGCATTTTTTAATTGCATGCTAGACAAAGTGATGCTAGCTAGGCTTTGTGAATATTATATTGTTCATTGTTTCCAGTTTGCTGTCTTTCTTTAAAGATTGTTGGACTTTGTTCCTGTAAGCAGATGAGTTGATCCATACAAAGCCTTATTTTTCATTTCAATAATAGTTCAAATTTCAACTAAGATATGGCCCTTCTGAAATATCCACTGAATAACTCAAGGGCTAAACAAGTGCTCTCTGCTCTGGATAGTTAGAATTTACTAAGTCCTTGCTGTGTATGAGCTTTGGAAATTGCTCACCTTAATATTCTGCCACGCTATTGAGTTCTGTATTGTAGAGTTTTACCATAAGCATGACTATCCTGATACGTATCAAAGATTCAAAGCAATTGCTATGTAGACTTCTTGGGATTTCTTCTGTGTAATTCCCATCTCCTGTGTAAAAATCTCTAAAAATTTTGTTTCCTGAACCTCCACAATCATCAAAACCCATTTCCCTAAATCAGCCTGACTTCCAAGCTTATTATTGCTTTTAATCCCTCTAATCATAGTCTCAAAATTACCTCCATGTAGAATTTTAGGTTTATTGTAGGCTCATCTTATTTGTTTCACTTCTCACAAGGAACAGCTCTTCAATGCTCTTTGACTTTTGTTTGTAATCTAGTATTCTCTTTTTTCCCTGATTTATAGTAGTATACAGTGGGAGGGTTAATTAATTTCTAATTGCTTCATCAATAGCCAGTGATGGAAATCTGTGTACACTAGTTTTAATTTACACCTTAAAGTGATAGAAGTATACAACTCATTAATATATACAAGGGTGGTTATTAACATTAAAAAGTCCCTAACCCATGGGTCCAAACAGAAGATCTAATTACCACTACCTAAACATCTACTAATCTCCATTAAGGTTAGCAATTTTATTTTTCATTTTGAAATAACTGGTATTTTTAATATCAACATTTTACAGGTACATTTGCCTTTGCAAATCATGCTCATTTTGTATGATATTATTTTATGCCCAGCCTCTTTCCAATTCCACATTTTCCCACAGACTCCAAAATGAAAGATTTTATAGCATTTTCAAACTACAAGTTTCATCGGTCTTGCTGTTGGTTTATTGTTGCTTCTTATTTCAGTGTATTTTTCTTTCAAGGTGCTTAACTGGCAAGACGATGTGTCACTGGTCACTGATTATTTAAAGTATACACTGTTCTTGGATGTATTTGCCAATAAATATTTGGATATGTAGTAGAATCATATATTGGACTTATTTGATTACAAGTAACTAACTGCTAGCCAGGAAATGAGAACTCACAAGTGACCCTAAAAACTGTTTCTTATAACCTGAGATTATTAATGATCATAGTGTTAAACAACACCTTTACAACAGGTAAATAGATAGCTCTCTCTGTGCAAATATGATATACACAAATATACGAATATACACACAAAGTCCTTAATGTTGTCAATAGATTCTGTGACATTTTTTGTTTCTTACATTTTTATTTTATTTTAATTATTTTATTTTATTTTATCATTTCATTTCATTTCATTTCATTTCATTTCATTTATTGTTGTTCAAGCACAGTTATCTCCATTTTTCCACCACCACTCTCCCTTACCCCACTCACCCCTACCTCCCACCCTCAATCTTTCCCACCTTTGGCTTTATCCATGGGTCCTTTATATATGTTCCTTGATGATGCTTCCCTTTCTTTTCCCCCTTTATCCTCCTCTCCCCTCCCCTCTGGTTACTGTCAGTTTGTTTTTTACTTCAGTATTGCTGGTTATATTTTGCTTGCTCTGTTTTGTTGATTAGGTTCCACTTAAAGGTGAAATCCTAAGGTATTTGTCTTTCACCTCCTGGTTTGTATCACGTAGCATAATGATCTCCACTTCCATCCATGCTGTCTCAAAGGGTAGTAGCTCTATCTGTTTCTCTCTTTCTTTGCTTTTTCTCTTTCTTTCTTTCTTTCTTTCTTTCTTTCTTTCTTTCTTTCTTTCTTTCTTTCTTTCTTTCTTTCTTTCTTTCTTTCTTTCTTTCTTTCTTTCATTTCTCGTAGTATTCCATTGTGTAAATGTAACACAGTTTTTTGATCCACTCATTGGCTGATGGGCACTTAGGTTGTTTCCAATACTTGGTCATTGTAAATTGTGCTGCTACAAACATTGGGGTGCATAGGTTTTTTTGAATTGGCGTTTCAGGATTCTTAGGGTATAATCCCAGCAGTGCAATTGCTGGGTCAAAAAGCAGTTCCATTTTTAGTTTTTTGAGGAAATTCCAAACTGTTTCCACAGTGGCCGCACCAGTCTGCATTCCCACCACAGCGTAGTAGGGTTCGCTTTTCTCCACATCCTCACCAGCACTTGTTGTTTATTGATTTGTTTATGATGGCCATTCTGACTGATGTAAAATGGTGTCACACTGTGGCTTTAATTTGCATCTCTCTGATGGCTAGTGATGCCGAGATCCTTTCATATGCCTCTGGGCCCTGTGTATGTCCTCCTTGGAGAAGTGTATGTTCAGGTCCTTTGCTCTTTTTTAATTGGATCATCTGTCTTCCTGGAGTGGAGTGGTGTGAGTTCTTTATATATTTTGGAGATCAAATCCTTGTCTGAGGCATCATTGTCAAACATATTTTCCCATACAGTTGGTTCCCTTTACTTTTTGTTGATATTTTCTTTAGTCATGTAAAAGCTTCTTATTTTGATGAAGTCCCATTTGTTTATTCTTTCCTTTATGTCCCTTGCTCTAGGGGACATATTGGTGAAAATATTGCTGCATGGAATAACTGAGATTTTCCTGCCCATGTTCTCCTTTAGGAAATTTATGGTGCTGCAATTTATATTTAAGTCTTTTATTATCTATCCTAAGCTAATTTTTGTGTATGGTGTGGTTGGTGTTCAAGTTTCATTTTTTGCATGTAGTTGTCCAGATCTTCCAACATCATTTGCTGAAGAGGCTATTTTTACTCCATTTTATGCTTTTGCCTCCTAGGTTGAATATTGGTTGATCATAGAGACATTGGTTTGTTTCTGGGTTCTCTATTCTGTTCTGTTGATCTATGTGTCTGCACTTATGCCAGTACCAGACTATTTTGATTACCATGCCCTTGTAATGTAGTTTGATGTCAGGTATTATGATTCCTCTTAATTTGATCTTTTTTCTCAAAATTACTGCAGCTATACAGGGTCATTTATGGTTCCATATAAATTTTTGAAATGTTTGTTCTATATCTGTGAAATATGTCACTGGTAATTTAACAGGGATTGCATTGAATCTATAAATTGCTTTGGGTAATTAGGGATATTTTGATGATGTTAGTTCTTTCAATCCATGAACACGGAATATGCTTCCATTTATTTGTGTCCTCCTTAAGTACTTTCTTCAGTGTTGTGTAGTTTTCTGAGTACAGGTCTTTTACCTCCTTGGCTAGGTTTATTCCTAGGTACTTTATTTTTCTTGTTGCTATAGCAAAGGGGATTTTTTCCTGATTTCTGATTCTGATATTTCATTGTTGGTGTACAAAAATGCCTTTGATTTCTAAATATTGACTTTGTATCCCACTGTTTTGCCAAATTCACTTATTAGGTCCAGTAGTTTTTTGATGGAGTCTATAGGATTTTCTTTGTACACGCTCATGTTATCTGCAATAATGACAGTTTTACTTCCTCTTTTCCAATTTGGATGCCTTTCATTTCTTTTTCTTATCTGATGGCTATGGCTAGGACTTCCAATACTATATTGAACAGAAGTGGTGAAAGCAGACATCCTTGCCTTGTTCCTGATCTTAGCAGTAAAGCTTTTAGTTTTGCCTATTTAGTATGAATTTGGCTGTAGGTTTTTTTACATATGGCCTTTATTATGTTGAGGTATGTCCCCTTTCCTCCCACTTTGCTGAGTGTTTTTATCTTAAATGGGTGTTGTTCCTTGCTAAATGATTTTTCCACATCTATTGATATGATCATGTGATTTTTGTATTTCCTTTTGTTTATGTGATATATTACATTTATTGACTTGCAAATATTGCACCATCCTTGCATCCCTGTGATGAATCCCAATTGATCATGATGTATGACCTTTTTAATGTATTTCTGCCTCTGGAAACAGTATTTTGTTGAGAATTTTAGTATCTATGTTCACCAGAGATATTGACTTATAGTTTTCTTTCTTGGTTGCATCTTTATCTGGTTTAGGGATTCAGATGATACTGGCCTCATGAAGAGTTTGGGAGTCTTCCTTCTTTTATATAATATAAATATAGGAGTTAGTTTTTCCTTAAATGTTTGGTTAAATTCACCTGTAAGCCATTTGGTCCAAGGCTTTTATGTGCCTGGAGTTTTTTGATCACTGCTTCAATTTCACCAGCTGTTATCAGTCTGTTAAGGCTTTCTGCTTCTTCTTCATTCAGTTTTGACAGATTGTGTATTTCTGAAAATTTTTCCATTTTGCACATGTTGTCCAATTTCTTGGCATATAGTTGTTGGTAGTAATTTCTTACAATCCTTTGTATTTCTGTGGTATCAGTTGTAATTTTCTCTTTCATTTCTGATTGTATTAATTGGGTCTTCTCTCTGTTTTTCTTGATGAGTCTGCTTAAAGGCTTGCTGATTTTGTTTATCTTTTCATTGAACCAGCTCCCAGATTTATTGATCCTTTGAATTGTTTAGTCTCTATGTCATTCAGTTTTGCTCTGACCTTGATTGTTCCCTTCCTTCTGCTCTCTCTGGGCTTTGTTTGTTGTTATTTCTCCAGTTCTTATAGATGTAGCATTAGATTGTTTATTTGAAATGTTTCTATCTTTTTGGTAGGCCGGTATTGTTATGAACTTCCCTCTCAGGACTGCCTTTACTGTGTCCCATAAGTTTTGCTTTGTTGTGTGTTCATTTTCATTTGCTTCCAGAAACTTTTTTATTTCTTCCATGATCTCATTATTGACCCATTCATTGTTTAATAGCATGCTATTCAATCTCTATGAGTTTGAATGTTTTTGAGTTTTTTCCTTGAGGTCAGTTTCTAGTTTCAAGCCCTTGGGGTCCAAGGAAATGTTTATTATGATTTCAATTCTCTTGAATTTGTTGAGGTATGTTTTGTGTCCTATCATGTGGTCTATCTTTGAAAATATTCCATGTGCATTTGAAAAGAATGTGTATTTTGCTTCTTTAGGATGAAAGGTTCTGTATATATCAGTTAAGTCCATTTGATCTAATGTGCCATTCAGTTCCACAATATCCTTGTTGATATTTTGTTTGGAGGATATATCCATTGTTGACACTGAGGTGTTAACATCCCCTGCTCTAAGTGTGTTGTTGTCTATATTTTTCTTTGTTCTAGGTGATTCCTCCACAATTTAGTTGTAATTGCAGATTGGTCCTGGGAGAAGGCCAGTGTGACTTCCATTCACTCCTCTATCATCTTGCCCTCTCTGTCTGTATCTTTCTTGAAGTCCTCTAAGATTTTTCTTATATATTTGGGTGCTCCTACATTGGGTGTATATAGGTTTAAAATGTCTATGTGTTCTTCATGGCTTTTACCTTTGAGTATTATGAAGTATCCTTCTGTGTCTCTTTTTATGGCCCTCATTTTGAAGTCAATTTCATCTGGTATAAATATTGCTACCCCAGCTTTTTTTTTTTCCTATCCACTTGCTTAGAATATTTTTTTCCAACCCTTTATTTTCAGTCTGCATGAGTCTTTTGTTCTGAGGTGAGTCTCTTTGTAGGCATCATATATGCAGGTCATGTTTTCTTATCCATTCAGCTACCCTATGTCTTTTGATTGGATTATTTATTCCATTTACATTTAAGGTTATTATTGATAAGTACTTATTAATTTTTTCCCTTTGTAACTGTCTCTCTCTCTCCCTCTCCTCATCTTCTTAGGTATTACCTTTAGCATAACTTGCTGCTGCTTTGGTGGAGGTGTATTCTTTTTAGCCTTCTTTTGTCTGGGAAACTCCTTACTTTTCCATCCATTTTAATTGAGAGCCTTGCTGGGTAGGTAGAGTAGCTTTGGTTTCAGGCCTTTGTTTTTCATTGCTCAAAATTTTTTGCCATTCCCTTCTGGCTTATAGTGTTTCCATGGAGAAGTCAGCTGCTAGCCTTATGGGGACTCCCTTGTATGTTACTTCCTATTTCTCCTTTTCTGCCTTTAAGATTCTTTTCCTTTGATATTTGCATTTTAATTATGATGTGTCTTAGAGTGAGCCTCTTTGGATTCCTCTTGATTGGGACTCTCTGTGCTTCCTGGACTTGTGTGAATTTTTCTCTCTTCAAATTACAGAAGTTTTCCATCATTACTCTTTCAAACAGCTTTTCTATCCCTTGCTTCTCTTCTTCACCTTCTGGTATCTGTATTAAATGGATATTATTACATTTCATGTTGTCCTGCATTTCCCTTAATCCCTCTTCCTTCCTTTTAAGTCTTTTCATTTTCTTGCTCTCTATGGGAGTTTTTTTCTACCATGTCCTCCAGCTCATTGATTTGATCCTCTGCTTCATTTAGTCTGCTTTTGATTCATTGCACTGTTTCTTCAATTCAGAAATTGTATTCTTCATTTCCTCTTGGCTCTTGTTGGCAGTTCCCATGTCCTTTTTCATGCTGATATAGTTTGCAGTAAGTTCCTTGTAGCTTTCTTATAACCATTGTTTTGAACTCAGTATCTGATAGTTTAGTTTCCTCTATTTCATTTAGCACTATTCCTGAGGATTCCTCCTTTCCTTTTGATCAGGGGTTATTTCTTTGTCTTCCCATTATTTGTGAGACTCTTCTTTTTGCTTCTACTTCTTAAATTGATCTGTTTTGACTCCTTGGCTTTGTGGTGTGAACTTGTATGGTAGGAGACCTGTGAGATTCAGGGGTACAGTCTCCTTGATGTCCTGAACTTTATACTCTTGAGATGCCTTTTATGCCATTTATATTGGCTTTCTGGAAGTAATTGGGTTGTTGTTTTGTCATTTTTTGGTGGACCCTTCCCTCCAGCTGGTTGACTGAGGGTACTCTGCCTACCACGTCTTGTGTGTTGTTGTGCAAGTGCTGCCAGAACAAAACCACAAAGACCAGGAAACAAACATATATCTGCAAAAATAACTCTCCCCCGCAAATCCAGTATCAATGGGAAATGAACTGGTATTAATAATGCTGTAAAGAGATTATGGATATTACAAGAAAGGAGAGAAATAAACTATAGTATAAAATGTAGTGACTTAATATGCACAAACTTGATGGACAAAAAATGAAAGTTAAAAAGCTATGTAGTAAAGAAAATATTGCAAATCATGGAGAAGACCACAGTGGATTTTGCCTCAGTAGCCTCTAGTACTTATCACTGCTTTTTCTTCCTGGATTTGCCTTTGGTGATGTCAGATTGTTGACCCCATCTGACCTTAGGCAGTCTGTTCCAGAATTCCAGGGATCTGCTGCTGTCTGTGGCTGTCTCCTGCAGTCATTAATCTAGTCACTCTGCACTCAGTAGTCAGGTTTAAGCACCAGGGTGGGGTAGAATCCCTCCTGGATTTGGGGCTATTGTTTTCCCTCATGCTATTGCTGCTGGGAGGGGAGTGGTCTGCCTAAGTACAATGGCTGTTGCCTCACTGGAGATGACTCAGCAGCAGGATCCTAGGATCCTGGGATCCTAGAGGCTACTCTTTCAATTCTCTCCCCAAAGCCTCCATCCCCAGTCTCTCCTCAGGCGTTTCTAGTCCACCCTGCCCTCACCTTTACCAGAGCCCAGGGTAAATGGCTGCAAATGAAAATTTATGCACTGACCTTTTAAGTGGCTCTTTCAGTCTCCAGCTACCGTCTGTGGCAGAGAGCAGCCCTGCTGCTTTTTGCAGCTGGCTGTTATCTGTACA
Organism: Mormoops blainvillei; assembly: GCA_004026545.1. Classification (NCBI taxonomy): domain Eukaryota; kingdom Metazoa; phylum Chordata; class Mammalia; order Chiroptera; family Mormoopidae; genus Mormoops; species Mormoops blainvillei. The sequence goes on along the minus strand of PVJD01005634.1, from coordinate 45,573 downwards.
CTCTTTGGGCTCTGGTGCTGTAGGCTGGGCATCCCCACTTATGGTTTAAACCCCACTCTTCTCAGGGGGATCCAACTGACCACTTAACTGTCCCTCTGGACAACCACCTGAGGGTACCTAGCCAGCTTTCTCAAGTCTCCATGGTACTCCTTATCAACCAGGTTGTACTGAAGCTGATTCTTCAGTCTGTCTGAGGTTATAAGTCTTCTCTCTTGCTATTGTTTAGTTGTCTGTTCTGAATGATTTCTCCACAATTTAGTTGCAATTCCAGATTGCCCTGGTAGGAGGTCAGTGTGACTCTAGGTTCTCCTCCACCATTTTGCCAATCTCCAGGTTCTGTGACTTTAAGTCAAATGACTAATGAAACCAGTTTTGCCATAGGTTAATTGATGTATAGAAAAGTTAAGTTCCTATGGCATGTTATCAATTTTATAATGAAATAGTGTAGAACAAAATCTCATTATTTAAGGACTTAATGTTTATAATTTAAGAATTAGAAATACAGTGCCCCATCCCATCACTAAAGTACCAATTTCAGGAGAAGCATCTACATCTGTATTTCTTAAATCCTCAAAAGTTATTCTGATACACAAACAAGACTGATAAAGATAACAGAAACTTTTCAAGGGACCTAGTAAATAATTTAATTCGATTCCTTTATTTTTAACATGAGAAATGTGAAGCAAAAGGATTTTTTAAAGTACTCAGCCCAGACAGTGTCCAATTTGGTTTCTAAGAGCTTCCAAACCATTTCCTGTTTTCCTACACCGTTATAACCTCATCCTTAAAATTTATAGATTCAGTACAGAGGAAATTGATTAGATATAATGCTTCACACAACACAATTCTGTTTCTGCATGCATTTAGTTTCTTTTTGAATCCAGTATTAGCGTCCTAATTTTTTAACAGTTATTGTTTTATCTGTAAAGAGTAACAGCAAGAACAAAGGAAAACACCCCTTAGGTTTTAAATGCCATTTTCAAGACACGATTTCCATTCTATTTTGATGTTTATTTTCAATTTATTTAACAAGGATACATGAATTTATATTGTGGCTCATTGTCATGTAAATGTATGATGAGTCCATAAATTTCAATGTTTTTCAGACATCTGTTTGACCTGTTGTGGAAAGTTTTTCCTCAAGGGAAACATATCTATTTCACATTTGATAGCATGACACTTTCTGCAACTTATTGTCATATTTTAGAAAAGAAAACAGCAGAACATCAGTGTGAGAAAATAATGCAAAACTGGTAAAACTCTAATTCAAGTCTAAAAAAAAGATTTGGGTTAGGGAAATCATTCAATGATTTAGCTTATTGAAATGTGATTTAAAAAAATAAAGTTGTTAAACAATAAAAATGATGCTTAAATTCTAACAAACCAAACATAGCAAGAAAGTTTTGTATTTTATTTTATTTTAACATGTTAGTGTAGATATTTAAAAATATGCTTAATATCTGCTTGTGCATTTTGAATCAATAGAAGGGCCAGCATAATATAAAGTCTTCATGTTAAGTTCTGAAAATATAATAAATATTTAGAAGGTCCTGACAAGCAGGTGATCATTCTGGATATGTTAGAGAACATTCTTGACTGTGAAACTTTTGCTTCATGGTTCAGGTAAAGAATTATTTTAATGGATTTGAATACATAAACGGTAAAAAGAATGTTAATAGAAAGTCAGTTTCAATTTTGGGACTTATCTGCTCATATGCCCTTGAACAGTTGATGTTTGGACCTTACCAGCAGACACACCAAGAAACTCAAACTGATCTGAATGTTAAAAATCTGTCTTTGCCAATGCAAACCTGTAAAGTCTGGAAGAGGAACCAAATTACTTAAATACATAAATACTACCATAAGGATTCAAGAATCACAAAAACAAGGATTTATGATAACACCAAAGGAAACTACAAAATCTGTGATAGCAGATCCAGGAGATATGGAGATCTATGAAGTGTTAGACAAAGAACTCAGAATAATCATTTTAAAGTTTACTAAAATATGATAACACAGATATTAAAAAATTAGAAAAATGCATGAACAAAATAAGTTCAAGAAATTCATAGAAACCATTAAAAATATTTCCAAAATTTTGTGTTAGAAAATGAAAATAACTGAACTAAAACATTCCACATAGAGTTTAAGAAATATGCCTGACTATACAGACAAAAGAATCAACTACTAGAAGACAGAACATTAGAAATTATCCAGTCAAAGAAGTAAAAAGAAAAAAAGAGTGAACAAAGCCTATAAGACTTATGGGAAACAATGAAAAAACAAAAAAAATTCCTATATGGAAATTCCAGACAGAGAAACAGAAAGATATAGAAAGCATATTTAAAATAATAAGTGTTAGGTAGCAGCTAAGAATGAGTGGCCAGAGGGGAAAATAAAGCAGGGCCCTTGCCCTTACAATCTAACAAAGAACTTAATACAGAAGCCTAGAAGCAAAAGGACACGTCTCACCAGTTAACCCAGCAGTCCTGAGCTCGGTTTGATAAGATTGCCAGGTGTCTTGAGCCTTACAAGAAAAATAGTGCAAGAGGGAAGTCCTTGAGGCTGTGCTGAGAAAAGGGGCTTCTGTAACAATCTTACTAAGATTGCTGGATGTTCTGACCACCACAAGGTGGGAATTGCACAGGAGGAAAGGAGGGGCCTGTGCTGGGAAAGGGGGCCTCTGTAACAATTTCACTAAAACAAAGAGTCTGTACCAACTGAGAAAGCCTTTACATCTCTACATTATTCCCAAGATTTAGAAGGGGGAGATGGGAGGGCATCTCCAAAAGCTAGCTAAGGTATATAACCCCTAATCTACAATAGTCAGTGTGCTTAAATTAGCTAAGTACCCATTTGTAGCCTTGGCTCAAGTGTATGAAACAAACTTATTAACAAACTTACTAACAACTTTATTTCTTCTTTATGTAGGGCATTTAGCTGGGTGTCTGTTTGAAGCTTTGTGCTTGTGTATGTTTCATAAACTTGCACTCTCATTCCCACAATATATATGTTTGCCTCTCCCTTGAATTTCTGTCTTGCAAGATGAGAACTGAGGTGAGGAGGAAGCCCCCTGAGTTGGGCCTCTCTCTGTTCCCACTGTAACACAAGGGCTGAAATGTTCCTAAAACTTGGAAGACAAATGGACATCCAGATCCTTGAGGCTCCACCAAAAAGTCCCCCAAAGTTTGAATTTAAATAGGGCTACAACAACATATGTTATAATTAAATTGTCAAAAGTCAAAAGAAGAAGAAATAATTTTAAAAGGGGCCAGCAAAACAAGTGAAGTTACAGAGAATGGAACCCTTATAGGCTTATAGGCAGATTTCTGAACAGAAACTTTCCAGGAATGACAAATTCAAAATATTTAAAGGAAAAAGCAGTCAACCAAAATTTCTATACCTTGAGAATCTGTCATCCAGAAATGAAAGGGAATAAAAGGTTTCCTTAAAAACAACACAAGAAAATTTATTAACATAGATCTGCATTATAAGAAGTGTGAATGGGAGTTCTTGAGTAAAATGAAGGATAATAATTAACATAATAAAACCATAAAAAGGTAGCATAAAAATTACTGGTAATAGTTAATATAAGGTCAAAGTAAGATTCTATCATTTATAATGGTGGTGCATAATTTAAAACTAGTTTAAAGATTAAGAATGAATCTAATAGCCCTGGTTGGTGTGGCTCAGTGGATTGAGTCAGTGCAAACAAAAAGAGTCAGTGGTTTGATTCCCAGCCCAGGCACATGCCTGGGTTGCCGGCCAGGTCCCTAGCGGAGGGCATGCGAGAGACAACCACACTTATCCTCTCTTTTTCCCTCCCCTACCTTCTGTCTAAAAATAAATAAATAAAATCTTTTTTAAAAAATTCAAAAAGAGAATGGATGCAGTAGAAACAGAGGTGGATTAAGGTCAGTTGAGGCCCCAGGCACAGAAGAAAATATTGAGCCCCTTAAAAAAAGGGGAGAGATGGGAAAAATAAAAATACATGCCTTCAGAAGTTGGGGCTCAGGGCATGTGCCCGGTGCACCTGCCATTAAATCTGCCTCTGAGTAGAAATAACCATAATTATAATAATCTGTTTTTACCTACATGATATAAAAATATATAAACTATAATAGCAGTAACCAAAATATGAGGGAGAGGATATGTAAAAGTGTAAAGTTTAGAAATTCTATTAAAGTTGTCATCAGCTTTAAACTATTTTATGAAATCATCATGGTAACCACAAGGTAAAAACCTATATCAATTACACAAAAGACCTGATTAAAAAAAGTCAATGCATGCTAATATCAAAGGACAAGAAACACCATAAAAACAGCAGGATAACAAGAAACAGTGTATTTATAAGAAAACAATTAGCAAAATGGCAATAATGAGTTCTTACCTATCACTAAACACAAACAGATGATTCAATCAAAAGACACAAAATGCCTGAAAGTATTTTAAAAAAATCCAATGATATGCTGCCTACAAGAGATTTTAGTGTTAAAGATACACATAAACTGAAGTGAAGGAACAGAAAAAGACATTTCAAGCAATGGTAATAAGAAAAAGCAGGGATAGATATGCTTGTATCAGAAAAAAGAAAAAAACAAATTTTAAAAACTGTAAAAGTATTAATCTATCAAGAAGACATAACAATTATAAATATTTGTGTGTCCAAAATAAAGTAGTTAAATATAAGAAAGCCAAAACTAACAACTGAAGCAGAAATGAACAGCATTTTAATAATATTTGGGGCTTTAATGCCTAACTCTCAACAGTGGACAGGATGTTGATAAGGAAGCAGCAGATCTAAACAGCACTCTAAAACTTAAACCTGACAGACATATGCAGAACGTTTTACTCAGCAATGGCAAAATACACATATTTCCCAAGTACAAATAAAATATTTTCTAAAACAGACCATGTGTTAAGCCACAAAACAAGTCTTAGCAAATTGAAGAAGAATGAAATTACACCACGTGTGTTCTCTGACCACAATGCCATGAAAGTAGAAATCGGTAGAAAGGAAAACTGGAACATTTGTGAATACATAAAAATTAACATCCTCCTGGGCAGCTGATGGATCAAAGAAGAAATTAAAGAAGAAATAAAAAAGTTACTGGAGATAAATGAAAGTGAAAATAAAACATACTAGAACTTATGGTATGCAGCAAAAGGAGTTCCAAAAGGGAAGTTTATAGCAATTAATACCCATATTAAGAAGCAAGAAGGATCCCAAATAAACAACCTAACCATATGCTTTAAGAAAATAGAAATAAAAAGAACCAACTGAGACCAAAAAGTTAACAGAGGGAAGGAAATAATAAAAATTGACACAGAAATAAATGACACAGAAAATAGAAAATACAAAAGATTAACCAAATTAACAGCAGATTCTTGGAAAAGATAAATAAAATTGACAAGCCTTACCTAGATTGACCATGAAAAAAAAGAGAGAAAGAGAACCAAAATCAACAAAAGTGTAAGTGAAAAATGAGACATTACAACACACCTCAGAAATAAAAAGTATCATGGATATCTAGATACCAAGAAAAAGGAAAACCTAGAGAAGTGGAAAAATTCTTGAAACATGCAACCTACCAATATGAATCAGGAAGAAAGAAAATCCCAATATACCAATTATAAAGTAAAGATATTGAATCTGTAATCAAAAATCTTCCAAAGAAGTAAGGCCAGGTAAAATTCATTTAACACCAATCCTTCTCAAACTTTATAAAAATTTTAAAGAATTAACACCAACCCTCAAATCTTACCAAAAAAAAAAAAAGAACAAACAACAACAAAGTGGTTTGAACACTCCAAAACTTATTTTATAAGGCCAATGTTACGCTGATACCAAAGCCAGATAAGGATACTACTACGAAAAAAAAAATACTAGCAAACCAAATTAACAGCACATCTAAAGAATCATTCACCATGATCAAGTGGGATTTATTATTTAAATACAAGAACTATTCAACATACACATATCAGTCATGGTAAATCACATCAATAGAACAAAAGCAAAAATAATTTGATCATCTCAATAGATGCAGGAAAATCCATTTGACAATATTCATTATCTGTTTATGATAAAAATACAATGAACTAGGCATAGAAGAAACATATGTCAGCATAATAAAGGTCATATGTGACATGCTCACAGCTGATATTTAGCACAGTAGTGGAAGTCCTAATTAGAATAATTAGACAAGAAATAAAAATAAAAGTCAACTAAATTGGCTAGGAAGAAGTAAAATTGTGTCTGTTTGCTGATGACATGGATTTTACGTATAGAAAAATCCTAAACACTCAACCGAAGAATATAGATCTAATCAACAAATGTAGTAAAGTTACAGGATACAAAATTAACATACAAAAAGCAGTAGCATTTTTATATACTTACCATTAATTTTCCAAAAATAAATTAAGAAATCAATTCATTTTACAATAACATTAAAAACAATACAAAACATAGGAATAATTTTAGCTTAGAAGGTGATAGATCTCTATTCTGAAAACTATAAGATGTTTACACTTATGAAGGAAATTGAAGACACAAATAAATAGAAAGATGTTCTGTGATCATCAATTAGAAGAGTTGATATTGTTAAAGTTTTAATAATACTAAAAGTTATCTACATATTCAATGCAATCCCTATACAGATTACAGTGGCATTTGTTACAGAAGAGAAGAAACACTTCTAAAATGTAGAAGAAACAGTTCTAAAATGAATAAAAAAATACTCTGAATTGTCATATAAATTCTGATAAAAAAGAATAAAGTAGGAAATATCACTTCCTAATTTCTAGCTATACTATAAAGCAATAGAAATTAAAACAGCATGGTACTGGTATAAAAACAGGCAAATAAACCAATGGAACAGCCAGAAAATAAACTGAAGCATATACGGTAACCAATATTTGACACGGAGTCCTAGAATACTCAATAGAAAAAAAACACAATCTCTTTAATAAATGGTGCTGGAAAAATTTGATACTCATATATAAAAGAATGAAATGTGACCCTTATACTACTCCCAAAAATTAACTTGAAATGGATTGAGCACTTGATGTAAGACCTGAAATCATTAAACTCCTAGGAGAAAACACAAGAATAAAGCTCCCTGGTATGGGTTTTGATAATTACTTTTTGAAAACCACACCTAAAGCAGAAACAACAAATAAATACTGCTTAATGTTCTGTGCTGGTGATCACACTAACATATGTTTAGTTAATTGACTATGTTATGTAATGATATATTTTTTTTATTTGTAAATATAAGAAATAAATTCTGGGTGACTTCTCTGATGCATGTCCATGTTTGTAATAAATCCAGAAGAAATTACTGTTAACTTGGGGCCATGCAAGTAAAAGGTCATATTTCTCATGTTACTAAATAAATCAACTAAAAAAAGAAGTTTTTAAACTCTTCTGGACTTTTTGCAAAAATGTGTATTGTTTATAAGACTGTATGTTGTTTAATTGTCTCTCTCTTATAACTTGAAAACCAATCTTAGCCAAGAACAGACAACCAGTAGAATTTGTTATCAGGCTTATTCTGGCATTTTGTTATTAACTGCATCATTCATATGTTTCTTTGAGATGTAAATACCTTAGTTACTGGTGAGTTTGGAACAGTTTAGTGTATGTAACATTATAACATTGCTCTGAAACCAAGCTGAAGACACAAAGTAGGATAAATATGAAGAGAAAATAGGATATATATATATATATATATATATAATCATGTTAAAGATAAGGCAAATAAAAGAGGACCTAAGATGGAGAAATCAGATCTCTAATCTTTTTTCCAGTATATCTAACAGGGTAGCAGAGTGAAAATGGGTAAAATGGTAGAAAAATATTCCAGTATTGCAGTATTGTAGAGAAATAGGAAAAAAATTACATGGTAATAAAAGCATCTTCATAAACTTGAGATGAAACAGTATATCTTCAAACTTGTATTGAAAAAATTTCATGTAAGATATTTGAGCAAAAATCTGATTTTAAAAATAATTTAATCTAACTGTGCTTTAATAAATGACAATTTATTTTTTCTAACATAAATTTCACATGATTTAGCACAGTGAAAATATAAATCTTTATGACAACAACAATTTAAACAATTCAGTTATGTTAAAAAAATTCAGACACATAGGTACCTACACTAAGAACAAGGTGTTATCAAGCACTTAGAACTATGGTAATACCACTATGGCTCTACATTTACTATACTGTCAGTACTGTGTGAAAAAATGACCTCAGGGCATCCTTCCTGAGGCCCAGGATGGCTATGAATGCAACCCAACACAAAATCATAAATTTAGTTAATTTTTTTCCATCAGTTTTTATTGGTGTTTATATATTTAATGTGTGGCCCAAGACAACTCTTCTTCTTCCAGTGTAACCCAGAGACGTTAAGAGGCTGGACATCCCTGATAGAGTGACCATACTTTTATCTTTAAAATATGATTCTCTTTATTCCAACATCTAAGCTTGTTTGTAAGTAGGTCTGAAGAATCTAAAGTCAGAGAAGAATAATTTTTTTATACCTTCTGTTATTTCAAAAGTAGGTCTAAAAACATTTGGTGTATTATAAACTTTTGAAATTTTACACAAATATAGCCATGTAAATACATAGCATGCAATAATGTCTCATAATTTTATTTTTATTCTTGAGAAGTGTTCAGTATCTGAAATGTTTTAAAAATATATGCCATATTCTCTGTAAGGAAATTACTATCTACAAAAATAATCATTAATAATAATAGCTAGTATTTTTTGAATGTTCAGAATGATCTAGACCCTGTATTTATTGGATCTTCCAAATATATCAATCAGAATCTTGTATATTAGTGGAATGCAGCTAAAAGAGTTGTTAGTGCTTATAATATATAAAAAAGGGAACCCAAAGACAGTATCAAAGATGAAAACAGGAACACAGTAGGAAATCTTAGTTTTTGACCCCTATAGCTATAAATATGAGGGGTAGCATGGGGGGAGGAAAACATTCTGTAATCCATGTTATTAGGATTTAGGTTTTCAGTGAGCTGGTGACTCTGGGTTGTAAAAGATGTATCTAGTAAAACTGAAAAAGACTTTTAAATTTTTTATTCTCTCAAGTAAGTACTATATTGCACTATTTTTCTTGACCTGTCATTGTTAAAACCAAGAAATAAACTATTTTTGCACATTTAAAAAAATCTTTATCTCTTGGAACATTAATTCATGTGGTTATTGATGCAGTATAATATAATAATTAAGAGTTTAGGGTCTGTAGTCACACTTCCTGTTTTTATGCCTTGACTTTAATACTTATCAGTGGCATGACCTTCAGCCAGTTTCCTCACCTGTTAAATGGGAATAATGGTTGTAATAACAGTAATAATTTTGCAGAGTTTTGCTATGAATTTAATCACTAACATAGTTAACACAAGATCAGTGCTTGCTAAGGTTACTGGGGCAGTGAGAGAGGACTATAAGCAGCACAGAGGTTATTTTGGGTTTTGGAACTATTCTATATGATGCTATAATGATCATTAAATAACACTTTGCATTTGTCAAAACCCATACTACTCTTTGCTTTTGTCAAAACCCGTACAAAACATAGAATGACCCCTAAGGTAGACTATAAATTTTAATAATAAAGCATAAAATAGTTTTTAATTATAAAAAATGTTCCACATTAATGCAAAATACTGATAATATAGCAAATTGTTGTGTGAGTGAGGTGGAGGCTGGTGGGGGGAGATGGGATTGGGAACTCTGTACTTTGTGCCCAATTTTCCTGTATACCTAAAACTTCCCCCAAAGTACAGTCTATTTGTTAAAATAATTATGGATATAAATTTCTATGAGAGGCAATATTTATACTGAAGGATAGTGCTTGGGATAATGTTATTATAGACTGATAATTATCCCCCCTAGTAATGAGAAATCTCACCTAACTCAGAAGATTCATAGTTTTGTCACATTTTTCTGTTGTGGTAGTTCATTCTGAACCTAAACTTCATGTAAGTATAGGACTATTTGGATGAAAACATTTTTAAGAAGTATTAAAGAAATCTCATACTTAGACAAAAACTATGATAATAATACTCTCATTATTATTCATAAAAAAATAGTCCCTAAGCCAAGATGTTTTCCATGGGGGATTGTACCAAACTCTTTAAGAAATAATTACTAGCAATTTTGCTCCATCTTTTTCAGAAAAAACAGAAAATACTTCCCAATTCATTTTATAAAGCCACTATTATCCTGCTGCCTAAACCAGCAGAGACAATATAAAATAAAACAAAACAAAACAAAAACTAGACCAATACCTCAGAAATACAGACACATATATCCTTAAAAATAATAACAAAACTCCAGCAATATATATATATATATATATATATATATATATATATATATATATATATGACTTGTATTCCATGACCACCAGAGGTACACTCCAAGATTTAAAGCTGTTTTAATTATTGAAAATAAGTGTTTTTCATCTATTAAAAGTCTAAAAACAAATGTGTGATCACATCTGTTGATAAAATCATTTGCTAAATTTAATACCAGTTTATGATAAAAACTCATAAAATTAGAACTAAAAAAATCTTTAATTTGATAACTAAAATCTATAAAATATGTACAGTTATTGGAATTAATGATGAAAGCATCAATGCTTTTCTATGAAATTGGGACCATGGCAAAGATGTCTGCTCTCACCATTGAAAAGCAATATACATATCAATTACTTTAGTATATCCTAACAATGAACATATCAAAATTGAAAATACAGCCACATTGTTCTGGTTAGCTTAGTCTTAATCGTGGTCATTTAAAAAATATTTACCTAAAATACATAATACATCTGAGTGACTATATATATATTCACATTCCTAGGAACTAAAGACAAGAGAGTAATATAATAGATATATTTCATTAGAAAATGCCAAAATGGGTAATCAGAAAGAATCTCCAGAACAACCATACAACCATGTGAAAGTGGGTGAGTTATATGATCTTTAACATAACATTATCTGTATAAAAACAAAATTATTGCTAAATTATTCAGAGAAATGTTTTAGATTCATTTTAAATTACTTTGAATGAGATTGAATATGTGTGTCAGTACATTTCTGTATTTTACAAAGATGTTCTAATTATAGAATGGGTGTAAGAAGACCAGAAATTAACCCAGAGGTTCCCAAGGGGATGACTTTTATTTACAAAATGACTGCTTATTTATCCTCCACTTAATATCACTAAGACCCTCATTAATTTGCCTTAAGCTTCCAATTTGAAGTAGAGTCACAATACCTTAAATTCATCTCCAAAAAGGGCACCAAGATTTTAATATAGTATACTTTGCCCCAAGACTCTATTCTAGTTAAGGCTATTAAGCACATTATCCCAATATTACTGGAGCACATAATGAACTCTGTTAAATGCTAAACATATTATTTCACAGGATGCTGGTATTTCTAAGAACTTTGCTTAGTTTGTGAATCCATTGATTAAGTCCACTAATTATTTTAAATGAACTATTCAATAGATTCTTTAATTACAATGTATGTATTAAAAGACATCTATTTGGGACTATAAAAATAATTTCCTACTACTTTAAATGCAATATTTTCAGATAAAAATCCTTTCTCATTAAAGAGTTTAATGAAGATATTTGTATTGACAACCTGTATATTTTTTGAAAAACCACATAAGACTCAAAAACAATATATTATAAAAATAGTCAGTTATAGTCCTTACACCTATTAGTTTCTTTAAAAAGAAAAAAATATATATTGTAATTAAAATAGCCACAACACTAACTGCTTGATTGAAAATAAACCATATGTTCATTTTAAGTGGACAAAAGTAGGTTGACAGTTGTGAGTATGCAAAAGAGTTTATTATTGTAACATTATTTATTATTGTATTATTTTCCACATGAACAATTGTAAACCTACTATTGCCCACTCCTGTATATCAAATTCTTTATAATAAAGGAGCAGAGAAAGAGAAATAGGTAGCCCCCCAAAAAGTTACCTGTATGTGTTTAGTGTTGAATTAAGGAATTTTATGCATAACTCATTCATTAGCAATTTCCTTAAAATTTTACATCTTTATCTTACAGATTTCAACTATTCCAGGAACTGGAATAGGTCTTGACAATAAAGGTCTTGAGAGTAAAGATCTTTTTATCTTCCACACAAGATTTCTAGTGTGAGAAATGTAAATTGGTTTGCATTTTATTTTGCTTATCTCACAGAGTATATTTATTAATATTATTTTTTGATTTAGGTTTTTTCATTTATTAAGTCATTTTTATTGTTATTCTATTACATTTGCCCCAATTGTTTGCCCTTTGCCCCCCTCTGCCCATCCCACCCCCCACTCCCACAGTCAATTCCAACACTGCTGCCTATGTCTGTGAGTCATTCATATATATTCTTGTCTAGTTCCCGCTCCTTCCTTCAACCATTATACCCCTCCCCTTGCCCTCTGGTTACTGTCAGTTTTTTTCCTTGTTTCCGTGCCTGTGGTTCTGTTTCATTTGTTAGTTTATTTTGTTCATTAGAGTCCTTATATATGTGAGATCATATGGTATTTCCCTTTCACCAACTGGCTTATTTCAATGAGCATAATATTCTCCTGTTCCATCCATGCTGTCATAAAAGGTAGGAGCTCCTGCTATATTTGCGTTGTGTAGTATGCCATTGTGTAAATGTACCACAGTTTTTTGATCCACTCTTTTACTGATGGACACTTAGGTTGTTTCCAGCACTTGGCTATAGTGAATAGCACAACTATGAACATATGGGTCATAAGCACTTTTCAATTGGTGTCAGGATTCTTGGATTATATTCCCAGCAATGGAATCATTGGGTCAAAAGGCAGTTCCACTTTCAGTTTTTTAAGGAAATTCCATACTGTTTTCCACAGTGGCTGAACCAGTCTGCATTCCCACCAACAGTGCACTAGGGTTCCTTTTTCTCTGCATCTCTGTCAACACTTTTTCTTTGTTGATGTATTAATGGTGACCATTCTGACAGGTGTGAGGTGATATGTCATTGTGGTTTTAATTTGCATCTCTCTGATGCCTAGTGATGTTGAATGTCTTTTCACAGGTCTATGGGCTGTCTGTATGTCCTCCTTGGAGAAGTGTCTATTCAGACCCTTTGCTCATTTTTTAATTGGATTGATTTCCTGGTGTTGAGTCATATGAGTCCTTTATATATTTTTGAGATTAAACCGTTGTCTGACGTATCATTGGAAAATATGTTCTCCATACAGCAGGTTCCCTTTTTATTTTGATGATGGTTCCTTTAGCTGTGCAGGAGCTTTTTGGTCTGATGTAGTCCCATTTATATATATATATTTTTTCTTTATTTCTCTTGACTTTAGGAGATATATCAGCAAATATATTGCTATGTGGGATATCTGAAATTTTTCTGCCAATGTTTTCCTCTGGGATTTTTATGGTGTCAGGACTTATATTTGAATCTTTTATCCATTTTGAATTTATTCTGGTGTATGGTGTAAGTTGATGGTCTAGTTTCATTTTTTTTTCATGTACAAGTCCAGTTTTCCCAACACATTTATTGAAGAAGCTATCTTTACTCCACTGCATTCTCATACCCCCTTTGTCAAATATTGACAGTAGAGAGTTGGGTTTATTTCTGGATTATATATTCTATTTCATTGATCTATGTGTCTGTTCTTATGCCAGTAGCAGACTGTTTTGATTACAGTGACCTTGTAGTATAGTTTGATACTGGATATTGCGTTCCCTCCTACTTTGTTCTTCTTTCTCAGTATTGCTAAAGCTATTCAGGGTATTTTTTTTTGTTTCATATAAATTTTTGATATATTTGTCTTAGATCTGTGAACTATACCATTGGTATTTTAATAGGAATTGTGCTGAATCTATAGGTTGCTTTGGGTAGTATGGACATTTTAATGATGTTAATTCTTCCCATCCATAAACATGGTATATGCTTCCATTTATTTATATTTTCCTTAATTTCTTTTTTCAATGTTCTATTGTTTTCTGAGTACAGGTCTTTTACTTCTCTGATCATTTTTAGTCCCAAGTACTTTATTTTTCTTGTTGCTATCATGAATGAGATTATCTTCCTGATTTCTGATTCTGATATTTCATTGTTGTTGTACAAAAATGTCATCAATTTCTGAATATTGATTTTGTATCCTGCTATTTTGCCAAATTTACTTATTAGGTAGACTAGTTTTTTTTTTTTCCCATGGAGATTATAGGGTTTTCTATGTACACTATCATGTCATCCGCAAATAACGACATTTTTACTTCCTCTTTTCCAATTTGGATACCTTTTATTTCTTTCTCTTCTCTGACTGCTGTGGCTAGAGCTTCAGTATTCTGTTGACTAAGAGTGGTGAAAGTGAACATCCTTGTCTTGTTCCTGATCTTTAGGGGAAGATTTTAGTTTTTGCTGATTGAGTATACTGTTAGCTGTAGGTTTTTGTATATGACTTTTATTATGTTGAGGTATGTTCCCTCTATTCCCACTTTTATGAGTGTTTTTATCATAATTAGGCACTGGATTTTATCAAATGCTTTTTCAGCACCTATTGAAATGATCATGTGATTTTTGTCTTTCCTTTTGTTTACATGATGTATTATGTTTATTGATTTGTGAATATCGTACAATCTTTGCATCCCTGGGATGAATCCCAATTAATCATGTTGTATGACCTTTTTAATGTATTTCTGACTGTGGAACCAGTATTTTGTTGAGGATTCTGGCATCTGTGTTCATCAGAGATTTTGGCCTGTAGTTTTCTTTCTTGGTTGTATTTTTACCTGGTTTAGGGATTAGGATGATACTGGCCTCATGAGGAGTTTGGGAGTCTTTCCTCTTCTTGAATTTTTTGGAATTGTTTGAGAAATATAGGAGTTAGCTTTTCCTTAAATGTTTGGTTAAATTCACCTATGAAGCCATTTGGTCCAAGGCTTTTGTGTGCCTGGAGTTTTTTTTATTACTGCTTCAATTTCACCAGTTGTTATGGGTCTGTTCAGGCTTTCTGCTTCTTCTTCATTTGGTTTTGGCACATTGTGTGTTTCTAGAAAATTTTCCATTTTGCCCAGGTTGTCCAATATCTTGGCATATAGTTGTTTGTAGTAATTTTTTAACAATCCTTTGTATTTCTGTGATATTAGTTGTAATTTATCCTCTTTCATTTCTGATTGTATTTATTTGGGTCCTCTCTCTTTTATTCTTGATGAGTTTGGTGAGAACTTTTCAATTTTGTTTCTCTTTTCAAAGAAAAAGCTCCTGGATTTATTGATCCTTTAAATTGTTATTTTAGTCTCTATGTCATTTAATTCTGCTCTGATCTTGATTATTCCCTTCCTTCTACTCTCCGTAGCATCATTTGTTGTTATTCCACTAGTTTTTTGGTGTAGGGTATGATCACTTATTTGAGATTTCTCTATCTTTTTTAGGTAAGCCTGTATTTCTATAAACTTCCCTCTCAGGACCACCTTCGCTTTGTCCCATAGGTTTTGGTTTGATATGTGTTCATTTTCATTTGTTTCCAGATACTTTTTGATTTCTTCCTTGATCTCACTCATTATTTAATAACATGTTATTCAGTCTCCATGTATCTCAATGTTTTTGATTGTTTTCCTTGAGATTGGTTTCTACTGTCAATTCATTGTGATCTAAGCACATGCTTGATATGATTTCAATTCTCTTGAATTTTTTGAGGCTTGTTTTGTGTCCTACCATGTGGTCTGTCTTTGGAAATGTTATGTGCATTTGAAAACAATGTATATTTTCCTTCTCTAGGTAAAAGGTTCCATATATATAAATTAAGTTAATTTGATCTAGAGTGTTGTTCAGTGCCACAATACCCTTGCCAATTCTTTGTTTGGAAGATCTATCCATTGTTGACAACGGGGTGTTAAAATCCCCTACAATGACTGTGTTGTCAATATCTTTCTTGATGTCCTCCAAAATTTTCTTTATATATTTAGGTGCTCCTCTTTTGGGTGCACATATATTTACAAGGGTTATATTCTCCTTTTGAACTATTCCCTTAAGTATTATGCAGTGACCTTCTTTGTCCCTTGTTATGGCTTTTCTTTGAAGTCTATTTTGTCTGATAAGGTTTCCCTCTGAAAATTATACTTAAGAAAAAGAACACAAAACAGATGGGATTAATCATCTAAATAAAACACATATATTTTTACATTTATTCGACTGAGACAATATGGAAATATTTATCTTGATTGTTGTTTGTGTTCTTATACAGATGTCATAGGAACTCTGTTAAATCTCAGGCTCAGCACAATACATTTTACCTAGAATAATAGAAATGATTTTTAGCTATAATATCAGTTATGTGAGTACAGAGGTATCTGCATCTTAAGCAATAGCTGACATATAATGTATGAAAGCTACATTATTATCTCCTTGGTTTTCACATGAGCTGATTTGGTAGGTGGTAGGAGAAAAAGAAAACTTGGAAAGTTTTTTAAAATTAATTATTTATTAACAGTTTATTTTATAGTTTGCCTCTCTTTAAAATCACCTATTTATAAAAGACTGTTTTGTACTTGTTTGAAAACAAAGTATATAGAATCATATTTTAGTTATAATCAAACAAAAAGTAAAACATATCATCTTTGGTCCAAAAATAATTTCCTGGAAAAAATATATATTATTATATTTTACTCATTTTTTTCATAAAGACTTTATTATTTTATATATAAATAGCTTCTAAAACATTTTATCATTCAATTCTCTGCTATTAAGGTCAGACAGTATTTAGGTGAGTAAAATATATAGTAAGTACAGTAAGGTTTGTGGTTTTTGTTTTATACAACCTAAAATATATTTTAGGGAATATAGACATAAACACTTCACTTACAGAGAAGACATTTCTCATCACTGGAGAGCAATGTAGTCTGAGCTCTGCACTGAACTGAAGCCCTGCATAACATTCTTTTCAGGAGAATATTGCCAGATTACTCTGACTATAATTTTATTTTCATTCATTCAAACTTTATGAAAATTCAATCCACAGCCTCAGTTTTTAGGCACAATCAGCTTAAGCTGTGTCTCATTAGTGAATTCTTGTCTTATAATTAAAGATTGTATTAAATTTATCTGAACATTTGGAATTATGCAGTAATGGGGAGAATATTAAAGTAGAAAAATTAAATAAGAAATCTTAGCATTTTCAAACAACATTACTCTGTTAATGAGCCTCCGTTTTATTCGTTAACTAGAGCTATTTACTTTTCTTCCTTACTATACCTTTTAAAAGTTAAATTTAAAAATGACAGAGACAAACAATTAAAATACTACACGGTAAATATAATAATAGACATAAGTGTAAAAGGAATGCTAAGGAGAGACAATTTCTATTTAAAAGCAAAGCTCTAAAACAAAACAATAGGAGGAATGTCTGAAAATTGTTCCCAATGGAGCCATTTTTAGAAAACTTGTCTCTAGCAACCATCAGTATAACAATATTAGAAATGCATTCGGCAAAAACAAAAAACTCCTGAAATAGTCCATTTGCACTTTAATCAGGTTGAAAACAGAAATGAAGCGGGAAAATATGCCATCACACCATGACATTACCCCCGCAGTTTAGACACTTTACAAAGGGTTGGCATTGATGTGTCAAAGTAAGTAGCAGGTGGTCTCAAAGTCGTATTCCCTTTGGTAGTGGACGTCAACTGGTTCTTAATTTTTTCCAATGAAGTTACCCTAAAAAAAATGAAAACCTTTTTGACTATGTTTATGCAAGAGAAAGTCAAGGGGGTATTTTCACGCATCATTGTAAGATATATCAACCCATTAAATGTGCACCATGTTTGGTGTTATAAATAACCTAGAGATGATTTAACATATATTGCAGGAGGTGGATAGATAACATACACATATGCCATTTTTATAAGGCAAGTGAGAACATGTAGATTTTGGTATCCTTGGGGCCCTGGAACAAAGTCTCCATGAATATGGAGAGACAAATGCATAGCATCCGGTAAGTCATCTTAGTTGGACAACATATCTGAAAGAGGTGAGTGAATATGTGGCTATTACTCTAAGGTCTTAAAAAAGAAACACTTATGATTAAGTCAATAGAAAGGCATGATAAGATGAGAGTGCAGAGAAGCAAAGAAATATAGGAAATCTAACATGATTATCTAAACCAATGACTGTGAGTTTGCCTATGATACATGTACTGACTAAGTTCAATTTAATTAGAAGCAAATAATTTTTAAGTGGGTTAAGCTTTTAGAATGCTGGGTTTTATTCATTTGCTTTGTCTTAATTGTAAATTAATTCATAATTTTCATATTGTCACAGATATTTTGGTATATAAAAGACATATAAATATTCCAAAACAAATAAAAACTGAGAAGATTTATGCAGTAATGGGAAGACTATTAAAGTAAAAAAAAAATTAAATAAGAAATCTTTGTAAAAGAGAAATTAATATTAATGAATTCCAAATAATTTAAAATGCAATTCCATAACATTGCTCTGATAATGAATGGTAATACGTGGAATATTCTTTCACCAAAACAAGTTTTGCTAACCTTCAGGATGCATTTTTCTTTATCATAAGCATGTTGCCAATTGTAACGTAAATATTAGTTTTCTATAGTATGATCTCCCTTGGTAGGAAAGCAAGATGAATGTGAGCAATGTAGAGTAAAATAGTTCTGATGAGAAGAGCAGCTACTGATAACATGTCAACCTGATTTTATACTCTCTAATATATCTACCAATCTAACACAAAATCTAATTCATGGTTTGATTATCATATTTAGACTCTAAACTTGATATTGAAAACTTCAAATATCATCTTTCAATTTCTACCTAAATTTAATTATAATCCAATAGCTGTCCATTCCTTCAAAGTAATAGAAAAAAATTTTTGCAAAGGTCTCTGGGGTTCAGAGTGTGTGCCAAGAGTCCTGATTATGTTGTCTATATGAAAGAATAATGCAAAGTCCATTGCAGTGTAAAAAGAATCTATAGAAATGCACTAATAATTATTGTAACTCTATATATGTGTTTATAGGGATTATGTTAAGTGGCATGTACTTATCTATACATGTGCAAGTATATATATGTATACATATATATATGTATTTGCTTATGTATATACTATTCACACACACACATTTTCTTCAGAAGCAAGCTGGGTAATTTTATTCTTGGATTATAGTTTGTTAGTAAGGAATTGTCTAAGTGGCAACTAAATGTTAGGTGATAATAAATAAAATTATATAATTAGGTAGAAAATGCCATAAACTTTGCAGAGATCTCTAAATGGAAAGGAATAATCTCAAGGGAAGATAAAAGAGATTTCTTTTACTCATTTCTCTGCATTTCAAGAAACTAAGAAAATAGAAAAATCACTAAGGTTTTCAGCACCTTTTAAGAGCACAAAGTTATTTTCAAGACAAGGTAAGTTTTAAGATTTTAAATTGAAGTTAAAATTTGGAAGGAGGCAAAAAGATAAAAGAAATGTTATCAAGTTCAGGGTCAGTAATAAAAAAAATAAGCATGTTAGAGGCAGGTAATTTCTTTTAAATTACCTAAAATATTTGGGTACAAAATGATGTAAAAGTTTCCCATTACTATCCTGTCTTCTGAGCCTTTATTTCTTGCAGTCTATGCTAATTAAGCTGACAAAGAAATTCTGCTTTTGGTCAAAAGGAAAGGTAAAGAAATTTATTATTTTAAAATCTAATTAAGGTTTTTAGTATTTTATACTTATTGGGAGGACTGTGACAAATCTAGATTAGTTATAGAGTAGCAGTGGTAAAGGTGAGCCTTAGAATTTGAAACAATCTAACATTTATAGAACAGTGAACAAAAAATAAACTAAATTCATTAGTGAATATACCTTCTAACAGCCAGGCAGACATCCAAATATCATTAACTGATCATGATGCTCTGAGGTTGACAGCAGGCACATAATCCATTCCCACATTTAAAAAATAAAAACAAAAATAAATTTAAAAAAACCCAAAAGTTGAATGAATTTATAAAGAAAATTTAAAAAAGAAAAATTTCTTATTTTTACACTAACTTCAAGTTTACATAAATGTTTAGAGTAAGCTCCATAGTTTTTGTGACACATAAAAGTCTCTGTAATTAGGCATTTGTCACTGTAATTGGAACAATCAACACATGTCAAGCAAGTGACAGGAGAAAATGTTTTGATATATCAAAATCTTGGTATCAGCAGTAAGTTCAGTTTCTCTCTCCTCTCCTCTCAATGCACTTTTCAAACTCTCTTCCATTCTGAGTGTTTGTAAACATGTTTGTGTGTGTGTGCATGCATGTGTGTGGAAGAGAGAAAGCCAAATAAATATACTGTAGGTCACGTAATTTTCCATATTATGTTATAGAAAACCTTTCACAATTCAAACATATTTGTAACAGCTACTGTAAGATATCTTACTTCAGCAGGAATTTTGAACATCTTTGGACAGCTATACAAAGAAACAAATGACTTGCAACATCTTGTAGATCAGTTGTATACTTTTGTAATTAGTTGAAATGTACTAGGTTTCATCAGGAAATGTATTGAAAATATGTTACACAGGTCAATGAAGGACATTTATTTTATGCTGATTTAAACAGCCTAGAGAATGTACATTGCATAGCACGTTACCTGACCTTGGTGAAGGAGGGGCCATGATAGGAGAAACATTGCATTCTAGACCTTCCCATGTAATTTGCCGTGATTTTAGGCTTCGGTGTATCTGGAACTTTGTTTCTCCTTCTATAAAATGCACAAGTTTGTGTTGTAGATCTTTAAAGATATTTCTAAGCCTATGTTTTATCAATGGTGAATTTATAAGATGTCTGAAGTATAGTTGTACTTATGAAAATATTCACTATAAAATGCATTATTTAAGTGAAGTAAATCATTTTTTAAAATGCATATATTGTCTATAATGTTCATAATATATAATCTCTAAATTAATCCCCTTCTTTTTAATACCTGAACACTTTATTCCATTAAATTATGAAATCAAAGCAAGAGCTTAAAAACACAAAGAAGATTCATAAAAATAAGTTTCATTAAGCATCAGTAGGGAATCAAGTGTTAAATGTGGTTAAAGCACTGTTCCATCCCTGACATGACACAGTCCAAATTACACATTGTGAAGAAAAGTGTATATGAGACATGTTCACCACAGTGGAACAGGAAAGTCTGCCTGAGGACAGTGGAGTGGAAAATAAAGGGCAGAGAAGTGTGGAGACCAGACAAAATGACAAGTCTTTGGTGGATTAGTAAATAACGGCAATAAAAAAAAAATAGAAAGTAAAAAATAGATTTTAATTCCTTATTTTAAGAAATCAGTATGCCATGATTGCACAATTCTAGTATCTAATGTCATAAAGAGATTTTGTAAAGTTTTAATTACAAGCATACTCTGGCTGTAACTTTGAAGTCCATACTAATTGGAAAAAATATCTTTTGGAGTATACTTAGTGCAAATATCTGGACCAAATGAACTGGGAAAAACATATATACCAATTTCTGATTCTATTATTCTTCTTACAATATTCTTCATTTTCCCATTGCAAATCAATATGTCATCTTGATTAACTGTTGCAACAAGTAAAAACGTAATTAAATTGTAAGTTTAAAGATTAAAGCACCAGGATTCTTCTGAATTTCCATCATGGCAATTTAAGTCTATGTTTTCTCTTAGGAGTCTTACAGTGTTAGCTAAACATTTAAGTCTTTGGCCCATTTTCAGTTAATTTTTGTATTTGGTGTTTAGTTAGGGTCCAACATCAGTCTTTCACATATAGATATCTAGTTTTCCCAGGACTATTTGTTAAAGAGGCTAAATATAATATTTAAGTTCTCTTCTGTTCTGTGAATTATGTGTTTCCTCTAAGGAGAGTTGTTTTAAAAGTATTCATGCACCTCCTTTTAGTGCTGGCTTTTCTAATTTGCCTTGAGATTTGCCTGGTTTATGCATTGTTTTGAGTCAAACACAGGGTTCATTAGGTAAAGTAACTTTTTCCCTCTTTAATGCATAAAGATGCTGAAATGTTTATTCCTTTCGAGGAATAGATATATCTACTGGCCGGTTTTTCTTTTGTGTGTTTAAGTAAAACAATCAGGAAGCTATTTCAAATTCACTCTTAACTGCTATCAGCATTACCTGTAAGAATGATCTACTCTGTTACAACAGTCCTTCCTCAGGAAGGATTTACTCTCACCTGCCTCATTAAGTGCAATCTTCTTTCAGAACTAGTTCTCCAGCTTCGAACTGGTGGTAAAGACCTCAAGTATGAATGAGATATGGGAACATAAGGAGGGGTGCAAATCTGAGCCACAGTTTTCCTGACAGTATTTTAATATGCCATTTAAAATTTAGTCCCTTCCTTCTTTCTGCATATAACACCAAAGGATCTCCAGGATTTCCACAATGCTTCCTAACACTATACATCTTCCTTTCTTATCATGTAAAATATAACTTCTCTTGTAATATCCCTGGGATTATGCTGACATACAAGTATGTTACTTCTCCCTCAATGCTTTCCTCAATGTATTCTTTATTAATTAAATTTAATGTGATGTTAATAGATTTGGCAAGGAAGAATAAGTATCTAAGTAAACCGAATAATCAGTCAGTTACTGACATGTTTTAGCTTGTCACTTTCTTAATTTTAAGTTTTTTGCTAGCTATTTATTTATTTATTTACTTATTTACTTATTTATTTTATTGTGGTTCAAGTATGTTTTTTCCCATTTTCCCCACCCATCCCCACCTCCCACCCTCAATCCTACCCCTTTTTGACTTTGTCCATGTGTCCTTTATACATGTTCCTTGATGACCCTTCCCCTTATCATTTCAATGGAAGCTATTTTGAAATAAATGAAATAAATTAATTATCAGTTAGGAAATAATGAAATCTTTAAATAGATCTAGACACATATTTGCTAGATATACAGAGATCTAGATTCATATTCTTCTTGTGGTTCAATGATGTTCTTAAATAATGTAAATGACTATTTTTTCTTCCTATAGTAGATAGAAATATGTTTTTAGATAATTTATCAGATTAGTTATTCACATAGATGAATTCATCCCTATTTATTTTAATGATGTTCATTATATGGTAGCTATTCCATAATGGAGAAAGCTGATTTAGGGTGAATAGCTTAGATAATAAATCGACAACTTCTATGACTTATTCACAAATATATCTAAAATAAGCATTGTAATTCCTTTATAATTTTAGGAATATGAAAACTGCTAAGAAACACACTTAGAAAATGAGATCACCAGAGGGATAACTGCAAAGAAACAAAAGTTGGAAATAGCACCAAAAATTGTTAAACTCAAAGAATCAGGATATAAATAAATAAATATATATATATATATATATACACACACACACACATACTATATATATATGAAATTTTAGGTATAGGCAGAATGAGAGTGGGGAGTAAGTTCAGGAATGTTCATTTTACTTAATTTTGTTCATAAAAATAAGGAAAGTATTTTGATCTAGGAAACTCAATTCTAAATGCATGCTATGGGTTATTTTTCAAAGGATAGCAGATCCATGAAACAAAATTTAGTAATAAAAGCTACATAAAATTAAATCTTGTTATATAATAATAATGCAAGCATACCTATATAAAGAAGACCTATCACCTACTGAGTCCAGTACAAAGTGTGATTGTGGAACAAGGCATATCTAATTATTGTTCCAGTGTTCTGCCACTACTAGCTGTGGCACCTTGAGCAAGTAAATTACCTATATTGTTTCAATTTCCCAGTGACTAAAACAGGGAACATATTATCCCTATCTTAAGAAATGAGTAGAATGAAATTTGATAATGCAGATGAAGCATTTAGAATAATCTCTAGCATATTATAATTCCTTAATGAGTGTCATCTATATTTTTAGTCTTAATATTAATTCCTTGTGGGGTCCCATTTTACTATAGATTGTCCCATATACTATTTTACAGATTAATAACCTGAGACTTAGGGTAACTACTATATCCAGTACAATATGTAGTATACAGATGCTCTTGCACCTATAATGTGGTTTCGTCCCAACAAACCCATAGTAAATTAAAAACACATTTAATATTACCCTGTAGAATACCTGTTTACCGTCGTGAAAGCAAAGCTGACTGGGAGCTGCAGCTTACTTCTGGCTGCCCAGAATCACTGGAGAGTATAATACTGCTATTGACAGCCCAGAACCAGATAACAACTCAAAATTCAAATTATGGTTTCCACTGAACGCATATCACTTTCTTACCATTGTAAAGTCAAAAATCATTAAGTAAGGTACTATCTGTATATTATAGCAAATCCAATAGCCAAGTAGTATTTAGTGCCAAAGTTCAATCAATGAGTTATGGAGTTACTTTGTCTAGAATAGGTAGAACATTCCATCTATATTATCTTAAGACAATGGATATAATTACATGAAGAAAGTATCAAAAAATACTGAAACTATTGCTGTATTGGAGTTATTAACCTGGGTTCAGTGGGATAAGCAAGCATATAAAAGGTCAAAGCATTTGCCCTCAAACGAACTGCATTCTAGAAGGACTAGCACTAGCATCATGGAGTACACAATGAGCAGTTCCCTATTTCTGGTGGGTAGATTATTGGAAATATCCTGCTCAATATACTACACAATAATAAATAAAATGTGTTTTTTGTTACTTTTAATCAGATAAGCATCAACAATTTGTGAAGTCTTACTATTTAGTGAAATAAGAATCCTAAATGCAGACACCTGTGAGGACGGACCACTCTTGCCCAAAGGGTATTTCTCTTCTCCAGATATGAAAAACTT
This sequence comes from Mormoops blainvillei, assembly GCA_004026545.1. Lineage (NCBI taxonomy): Eukaryota > Metazoa > Chordata > Mammalia > Chiroptera > Mormoopidae > Mormoops > Mormoops blainvillei. Next base: position 20,712 of record PVJD01005634.1, on the reverse strand, counting down.
GCACTGATGGATTCCCGGAAAAGAAAAATATGAAAGTCCAGGTTACATTCAAGGGGATGAATGAAAGAGGAGAGTTTTTCCCTCAAATGTGCAATGTCAAATGGCAGCAATATCAGGGTAAATGCAGCCCATGCAAAATTATAATCCAGTTCAAAACCCCCTTCAAAATTTCAAGTCTTTATATTGGCTTAATGTAAACCTTAATTGGAAAAGGTGTGAGATGTTTCACAAAATCAAACACAAATATCATTAAATGGAAATAATCTTACTTTATTCCTCATAGTATCCACATAAATATATTATTTTTCAAATATTATGTTCAGCAAATTGCCAAAAACAAGCACAGGAGGAACTAGACTTCACAGTGAACAGCTATCCAGAACAAACACTAGCAATTATTTCCAATAATTTTAGAAATAGAATATATAAAACACTAAAATATATCAAAATAAAAAGTAGATGAATGAAGAGCAGAAGAGATGGTAGGAGAAGGTTAGTGATATAGAACATAACAGAGGAAATTCTTGAGGATGCATTGGGCAAACAAAGAAATGGAAAATACATAAATACTTGTAATTTACATAGGGAAAATGAGCTCTGTGATGAAGAAATAGTAAAAGTATATTGCTGTTTTGTTTCATTTATATAAGTCTAGGTGAAGGGACATCAGAATGAACACTAATAAACTGTATTTGGGATTTAGATGAAGGGACCAGTTTTAGTAAGTTATGAAATTCAATCTACTACAAACGAATGTAAGTGTTGATGGAGATAAATGAATTGAGCATCACTTCAAGGTTTCTGGCTTGTAAGATTGGAGGAGTTCCAAAGGAGGCAAAGTCTGCATTTTTCCCTTGTGTTAAATATAAGAGGTCTGAGTATTATCCAAATAGAGATATTGAACAATAAGAAAATATGGGTCTGTGAATAAAACGCAGGTTTGGGTATTCCTAGTATAGACTATTGTTGAAGTGATGAGCGCAAATAAAGCAATTGATAAAAGAACAACAGTGAACAGAATAAATATATAAGGGGCACGGGGATGACTGTACTGGAGGGATCAGAAAGGTAAATGAGAAGGACCATGAGTATGCTGCCCGCAAATTCAAGGCAGGAAAGGAAGAATGTGTTTAAGAGCAGAAGAAACAGAACATGAGTAGGGTAGTGATGTGGACGATTTCAAAAGTTATCAGAAATAAATGATTAAGTGTAAAATACTTAATTTCTGAGAAGGTGAGGGGAAAAATACATTAAAAATACTCTCTGTACTTTAAAGGAGCTATAGGAGAACTGTAGAGTTCTAGTGAAGACAGTGAGTACAGGCTATCTTTAAACGGACAGAAAGTCACACATAAATGAATAGAGATTAAACACACACAAAGAAAAAATTCAAGGGAAAATTAAAAAACAGGGTACCTTTGAACAGCTCAGTAACCTTTAGATTTCCTTATATGTCAGATGCATGATAAGAATATTTCCTAACAAAAATAGTAAGCCTGTAATTTCTCATTGTAAAATTTAGAAAACCCCCTTTATTAGTTTCTTTTCCATTAATTTTTTTCTGCATTTGATTTTTTCTGCATATGGATTCACCTTGTCATTAATGTTGTAAGAAACCTTCATATCCTATTTTGACTGTCAGGGTTGAATTTTCCAGCAGTTGTAATTTTAGGTTTAATGAAATAACAGATAACAAATGTAACTGACCACTAAACTTTATAGTAAATTATTCATGACTCAGATCAAATATGCCAACTAAATAATAATGCAGACACATTACTCATGTTTATCTATTTAGAGCCCAAATTCTTGATTGAGAAAAATATATCTATTTCTGCTGATTTCAAATTAGAAAATTATTACTGCAGAGCTTATAACTAATCATCAACTAATACCACAAACCATTTTACTTTAAAAAGGCATTCCATTTTAAAATTCAAGGGCTGATTTGATTCAAATTTTATGGAAAATAAAGATAAATATAAAATCATAAATGTATTAATGATATCACATACCATAAAAACTTATATGCATACAAATTTTATTATATCTTTTACTTATTCCTAACAGGTCTAAAAACATAAAAAATTAATTTTGTTATAAAGTATGGGTTTTGCTCCCTTAATTTAAATAGTGTATAAGTTAAGTCTCGATAGTAATTCAGTAATTCTTCTTTCTGATTTTTTTGTTACATCTCAGAAGTTTATAGCTTATAAGTGGATCTTAAGCTAATATTTTTGGTAAAAACATACGATTTAGTGCTGTGGGTATTATTATTTCAGAGATGATTTCTGACATTATTATGTCAGAGATGTCCTTTTCATCTTTAAGATCATCAGTTGGCTAGGAAAACTAATTATATCAAGATGTGTTTGTCTATTAAATTAAATACTTTGATTACCCTAAATAGAATTTAGATGAGAAGTGGCATTACACTTTTAAGAAACACCAGGGAATGATATCATTGTCATGCACACGTAATATCACTGATACCATAAACTGTTTTGAAAAACCTGAAAAGGAAGACCCTTCAGTGACCTTAAACTAAGGAATCTAAATTCGAAGAAATCTAAAAACAATTCTATCAAGTGCTTGATGTTTTATTATTTAGAAGAGAGGCTTAAAGAAAAAATATTGCTGATTTTTAGTACTTACCCAAATGTCTCTTGTGTTACATTTTCCAGGTACTAAATGTAATACTGCAAATAAAAGATTTAAGTAAATTCCAGAAAGCTGAACTCAAATGGCTGATATCAAATGTCTGAAAGAATTGAAAATATATGCTAAGTCCAACTTGAATGCTTTAAATTAGAAAAGAATTGACTTTTGTTATTTGGAGGCTTAACATACGTTGAACCCAAGTAAATGATCTTAACCAAACATAAAACCAAACATACAAGAAAAACAAAATATTTCAACCACTAGTTTATTTGTCTTAAGGAATATAACAGAGATATAATTTCTTTAAAATATACTTTGAAGTAAAAAGTGAAACATGTTGTGTCAGTAAATAATTTAGTGTATAACAAGCAAACTGGTACTTGACAAAAAAAAAAGTGATGCAATTAATAATTAATTGGTTATCAAACATACCAAAAAAGAAAGTTCTCTATTGTGGTAGTATTTAAAAGAGAACGCGTTATTAGCCATTACAAAATCCCCAACATAAATATCAATCATTCTTTTCATTTAATAGACTACTCTTGAAGGATTTCTAACCATGAGTTAGCTAATCAGTATTAAAAACAAAAGGAGAAAAAACAAAATCCTTTTAAAGACATTATCCTTTTATTGTCTTTTTCAAATAAGTCAGTTATACTCATATAGCTTAAAAGAAACACAGAAACTACAAATTCAGAAAGAATTTAAAATATAATTATGCATTATAATTATGCATGTGTTCCTTCTGGTTTGATAAAATACTTCTAAACTATCCTGTATAGTCTATACTTAGAAACATCAGTACTTATATTGTGTAAAATGAACAGCTACTGAGCTCTAATGGGTTTCACTCTGGGTTTTAAAATTCCTCAAAATGATTTTGAGATCATTAGCTCCATAAGCACTAATGCACACTGCTATTCGGAGAGGAGTGCAATAAAGAAAAACATAAGTAGCTAACCTTAAAACTACCTTAATTTTGAAAAGAATTATGGACACATATTTTCCCACTCAAAGAATAAAAACATATGGTATATTATCACAATTACATATTTACAATGGTCACTTGTTACTTAAAAAGAAAGGATAATGACACGACATAAGCAGAATTTTAGCTGGGGAAGTTGAAGGAAATTCTCTGTGAGGACCTTCATCTTGAACTTCTTTATTTGGACAGCAGTTTAAGTTCCCTATCCAGGATCAGGATGATCATCATCTTTAGTGGTTGGATACAAGTTTACTCACCATTTTTACACAGCAGTTTATACATTTTTTTTCATAGGAAATAGTATTTGGGGAAACTTATATTTACTGGTAGATCAGATATCACTTTGATACACAGCAAATTGCCCCACTTTTCTTTTTTAGCAAGATATTAAATTTAGTGTGTACACTGAAAGTCTTACTCAGTTTTTAATATTTTCCTATCACACAAAGAAAAACTGAAATAAAGTATCTGCATAATGTACATAATAATTATATTCCTTAAAGCTTGCCATATAGTAGACTAGGTAGTTTTTGGAAAAATAAAATTCCCCTCAATGCTAGACCCAAATGGTGTGCTAACTGTGCTTCCACAAATTTCCACAAATAGCCTTGAATTAGCCTGTGTAAAATATAAATGATGCATGAAAGTTATTAATTATATAGGACTCAATAAAGAGCTGTTCAGTTTCATTGACTAGCATGACAAAGATAAAATTGCAAATTATTTTAGTTATTAATCACAGAAATGTTATAATTAACATTTATTTAATAAGGTTAAAGTCAAATGGTTAAAATACAAAAAAGAAAAATTAGATATCTTTGTGGAGATATTGAGAATTACATAGTTATTTTATGTAGAAGATATATGACTATTCATATCTTCATTTTCTCTTTGAGTCAGTTTTTGGTGTGTGTGTGTGTGTGTGTGTGTGTGTTTTAAAGCAAACAAAAAGTACTTGGTTACAATAGAGATTTCCTTGAATCTAAGAAAATAATGTAGCCATATAGTCACTGTATGAGGTCTGTCCCCCAAAAGTCGAGCCTTTCTTAATATACGGAGAATGGTTTGCATGACATCATTGTAACCTGGCAGCCAAGGAGAGCAGACAGGAATGCACATGAATGAACAATGATGACTTCACTGTATTAGTCCGTGAGGGTGGTAGATACCATTGAGTGAGCATGTGTGCTGTGTGGCCATCACATTCAAAATGACTGAGAAAGTAGAGCAATGAATCTGCATCAAATTTTGATTGTTTGAACATTACTCCATGGAAACTATTCAGATGATTGGGAAGGCTGCAGTTATGGGTAACTGGTGATCAGCAGCTTCATCATGATAACACACCCACTCATGTATCATGTTTTGTGCAGAGTTTTTTTTGAGAAATATCAAATCACCTAGGAGATTCAGGCCCCTTACAGCCCAGATTTGGCACAATGTGACTTCTGGTTTTTTCCAAAACTAAAATCACCTTTGAAAGGGAAGACATTTCAGACAGTCGATGAGTTTCAAGAAAATACAATAGGGCAGCTGGTGACAATTAAAAGAACAGTGTGAAGTCCCAAGGTGCTTGCTTTGAAGGGGACTGAGGCATTATTGTCCTATGTACAATGTTTCTTGTATCATGTAACTTCCATAGCACATGGCTGAATACTTTCTGGAGGTATTATATATAAATATATATTATATATATATATATATAATATATATAATATATATATTATATATATAAATAATGTGTATATGTGTGTGTATGCATATATATACATATTTAACCTTATTCATATATATTTAAATGTGTTGATTCTAACGTAAATGGCACCAACTGTTAAATGTAATTTTTTAGCTATTTATTTCTGGTTAAAGGACTACAATGATTTTTTCTATATTAACTTTTTTGGCTAGTGATCTTGGGAATTTACTTTATTACAATGAAGAAAACCTCATTTTCAGTGTTATATTATAATATTAAAATTTCCAGTTTTCAACAACAACAAAAAGACCATGAGAAATTCAAACGGCCAGAACAGCATGTCTCTCTAAGAAGACAACAAATTTTACAGAAAGTATATCTGAGGCATCTTACACATTGGACTTATGAGGAAAATATTTCAAATAAATTATCTTTTTTTCTTTTTTTTAGCTCCAAGAGCTATAAAAAAAACCCCAAAACAAACAAACAAACAAAAACCACCATGGACAAAGAACTAAAAGAAACCAGAAAAATACTGCATACACAAAGTGAAAATATCAATAAAGAGAAAAAAAATGAAAAAACAAGATTTCTGTAGCTGAAAAAATAATTAAAATAAAAACTTCATTAAGGCATTCAATTATCAATTTGAATAGATACAACAAAGAATTATCAAACTTAATATAGGCATTTAAAATGATCTAGTCTGAGCAATGGAAAGAGAAAAGAAAAAAGAAAGTTAACAGAGAACAGAGGCTAAGAAATTCAGAGGCAAGATCAAGAAGACAAATACACAAAGTAGAACCTCCAGGAAAAAAAAAAAAGACAGAGAAAAAGAAACACAGAGAATATCTGTAGGAATAATGGTCAGAAAGTCACAAATTTGATGATATACATGAATCTACATATTCAATTAGCTCAAGCACCTTCAAGTAGAATAAAAACTCAAAGAGCTCCACAAGACACAGCATAATCAAAATGCTGAAAGTCAAAGGTAAAGAGATTTTTTATTCTTACATGTTTAAACTTCAGTCATCTCAAAGTATTCTGCATCTGAAGCAATACACCTAAGGAAATAGTTTTTTCCACTGCTCAAAACAGTTTTTAAGCTTGTCGGTTTTGATGTCTTTTAGTGCTTCTACCATTTTTCCTTTTTGTTGGTTTGTTTCATCACTTCTACATCCCACATTAGCAAAATGTGTCCCTTTGAGGACTTTTTTTCATCAGGGAAACAAACAAAAAAAAAATGTTTATTGGCCGGAGATCAGGTGAATAGATAGTGGGGGCACAGAGATTATGTCATTTTTGGTCAAAAACTGCTAAACACTCAGTGTGGTGTGGGAAAGTGCACTTGTAAATCACCCATCATGAAATGGACAAATTACTGAAAGAGTCTTAAAAAAAATCACTTAAGCCAAACACAGCTTCTCACAAAAATGTCAACTGGTACGGGTGAGTTCCTATGGTACTCGCTTAGCAGGGAAGCCTGAACTACTAGGAACCTACCCTCCAGAAGATAAATTCAGTTTTGGAGGGATTTCCCCTCATAATTTGTGACAACATTAACGTAAAAAGGTGGGCAGAGATATTTAAGGACAGGATATCTGTATGCTATTGAAGCCAAGTTGACATTAATGAAGTTACATTGTCATGAATCACAGGTATTGGTCATTTGTTCTCTCTATAACTCATGTGTCAGTCTTTCTTAAAATCAACTTCTGGTTTGATAATTTTTCTGTATGTTCATTCATTCTCTATTTCACCCATTTCTTATCTGTTCTTATTTCCTTTACCTTTATAAAGTTTACAGTGTGATACTTTTCTAATTAGATAGTTGATCAAAGCAGTTATTTCTTTCCAATATATACATTTGAGAATGTAAACTGTACTTTATGCATATATTAAGTTAAATTTTACAAATCTTATGGCACATTTTATTAATATATTTCAGTTAAATATTTTAATTTAAATTACAATTTCATATGTTGATTTATCTTTTAGTATAGTATTTAATTTCCAAATTTATAGTAATGTCAAAGTCAGTTTTATATTTGCCAATAAGAATATATTTGTTAATTTTGTTATATACATATTTTAAATTATTATTTTGCATTATTCTGCCAGTACTATATAACTGAGAATGAGCTTGCAATTATTTATTTTCTTCCTTCTCCTCCTCTTCCTACTGCTATTCTTATTATTATTCTTTTTCTTATTCTCTTATTCTTTCCTATATCTCATAAATCTTAAAATTATGCACAAAGTTTAGAGACAGGATTCCTTTACATAAATAATGAGTTTTGTTTAGACTACATTTTGTTAAGATATTTGTATAGACATACCAGTTTCTTTGGGTTTTTCATAAATAAAATTTTAATCTTGAAATATATTCAATTTACACAAATTTGCTAAAATAGCACATAGGGTTCATATAAACCCTATACCAACTATACCTATTATTAACACCTTAAGTTTGTATGGTACTTTTGTTACAATTAATAAGTCAATATTAATACAATATTTTTCAATATTTTCCAGTTTATTTAGCTTTACTTAGTTTTACCAAATGTTCTTTTTTTCATCTTACCCAAATCTAAAATTCCATTTCTTAAATTTTAAAATTTCATTTAACATTCCATATCATTTTATATTAGTTTCATATGTACAGTATAATGGTTATACATTTATATAATTTATGAAGTGATCCCTCTGATAAGTCAGGTACCCACCTGGTCCCATACATAGTTATTACAATATTATTGATTATATTTCCTATGCTGTACTTTATATACCTATGTTTGTTTTATAAACACCAATCTGAATTTCTTAATCCCTTCTTTTTCATTCAGCACCCTAAACCTCTTCCCATCTGGAAACCATCAGTTTGTTCTCTGTATTAATGAGGTGTTTTTATTTATTCATTTTGTTTCATTTATTCATTTATTTTGTTCTTAAGTTTCTGTATAAGTTAAATCATAAGATATTTGTCTCTCTGTGTCTGGCTAAAACACCTAGCAATAACTTTACCAAGAAAGTAAAATATTTGTACTCAGAAAACTATACAACATTGAAGAAGGAAATTAATATAAAAATAAATACATACCATTTTCAAGAATAGGAAGAATTAACATCATTAAAATGTTCATACTAACTATATTTATCTATAGACTTAGTACAATCCTTATTAAAATACCAGTGGCATTATTCACAGTCCTAGAACATTAATCCTAAAATTTATATTGAGCCACAAAGGACCCCAAATACCTGTAACAATTTTGAGAAAAAAGAACAATATTTGATGTATGACACTAACTGATATCAAACTATACTATAAGGTTATAATAATCAAAACAGCAGGGTATAGGCAATAAAATAGACACAAAGATCAATAGAACAGAACAGAGCTGAGAAACAAACTCACAACTATATGGTCAATTAACCTATGACAAAGGAGGCAAAATTATACAATGGGATGAACACAGTCTATTCAATAAATGGTATTGAGAAAACTTATCAGACAATGTAGAAATATAAGACTAGGCCTCTTTCTTATACCATACATAAGCATAAACTCAAAATAAAATAAAATAAAAATGTAAATGTAAGACTTGAAACCATAAAATCCCTAGAAGATAACATAGACAGTGTACTTTCTGACATTGCTCTTAGTAATATTTTTTCTGATACCTGTCCTCAGGCAAGGAAAACAAAAAGAAAACATAAACCAATGTGATTACATTAAACTAAAAATTTGTGCACAGCAAATGAAACAATTAACAACTAAAAAACAAACAAACAAACAAAGCCTACTAACTGGGAGATACTATCCAATGATATAGCTGAGAAGGGGTTAATATTCAAAATTTATAAAAACCTCATACAACTTAACCAAAAACAAACAATGCAATTTTTTTTTAAAAAAGAGGAGACTTGAATAGATATTTCTCTATTGTACATAAACGTGGCAAATAGACATATGAAAAGATGCTCAGTATCACCAATCATCAAAGAAATGCAAAGTAAAACCATGATGAGATTTCATCTCACTCCTATCAGAATAGCTATCATCAATAACTCAACAAACAACCAGTGCTGATGAGGATGTGAAAAAAGGGAACTCTTGTGCATTGTTGATGGAACTGCAAATGATGCAGCCACTATAACAATATGGAGATTAACATTAAAAGATTAAAAGTAGAACTGCCTTATGAACCAGTGATTCCAGTTCTGGGCATATATCTGAAGAAACACAAAACACTAAATTGAAAAGGTGTATACATCTATATGTCCATTGCAGTACTATTTACAATAGCCATGATATGGAAGCAACTTAAGTGTCCATCAACAGATGATTGGATAAAGTAATCAGATTACATTTAGCCAATACACCTCCCAGTCTCCTCTGGTTTTGACCATTTCTCAGGCTTTCATTGTTTATAATAATCTTGAGAATTAGGTATACTGTGTAATTATTTTCTTCCACCATTTGAATTTGCATGACATTTTCCTCATGTTTAGAATGTGGTTATGGTTTTTGGTACGTAAAACATTGAAGTAAAGTGCCACCTTCATCACATCATATGAGGGATATGTAATGTCCATATTAAAAAGTTCATCTACTTTATTTTGTTTACCTCTGCATATTATATGCTTTCTATTATTTTGTTTTCAATGTTCTATATCCTTATATTTAAAGTGTGTCTTGTAGACAGCATATTTTTAAAATCTATTATGGTAATCTTCCTTATTTGCTTGGAGGTTTTATTTACTTACATTTAATTTCTAATGCAGTTTATCTAATATAGAACTATTTTTTTACTATCAATTTGTTCCTGTTTTTCTTTCATTTTCTTTCACCTTTAGAAAAAAGTAGATATTAGATGAAAAAATCTCACAATATTAATCTCAGGCTCCACATCGAGAATATAGAATCAGAAAAGCAAAATAAACACAAAGTAATAAAAAGGAAGAAAAAATAAAGATAGCAGCAGAAATCAATGAACTTTAAGGAAACAAAGATTTAGAAAAATAAATACAACAAAAATTTGTTATTTTGACAAAGCAATGGAATTTATAAACTCATAGTAAGACTGAAAAAGACACATAATTATCAAGACTGAGATAGGAAATATCATTAGACTCTATAGATACCAAAAGTATCAACAGGGAGTATTATGAAAACCTGTACAAGTTCTGTCTGGAAAAAAAGTCCAGTCATTGTTAATTTGTTAATATAACAAGAGCGGTTTGTGTGACATCAGTGTAACCTGGCAGCCAAGGAGAGTGGACTGGAATGCACATGCATGAACAACAATTACTTCACTGTACTAATCGGTGGGGATAAAAGATGCTGTTGTGTGGCTATCACATTCAAAATGACTGAGCAAATAAAGGAAAAAAACTGCATCAGGTTTTACGTTAAGCTTGAACATTCCTCTGAGGAAACTATTCGGATGATTCAGAAGGCTGCAGCTATGGGCACCTGGTGATTGGCAGCTTCATCATGACAACGCATCAACTCATGCATTATATCTTGTGCAGAGTTTTTGGCAAAATATCAAATCACCCAGTGACTCAGCCTCCTTACAGCTCAGATTTGGCACCCGGTGACTTTTGCCTTTTCCCAAAACTAAAATCACCTTTAAAAGGGAAGAGTTTCAGACTGTCAGTGAGATTCAGGAAAATACAATGGAGCAGCTTATGGAGACCAGGAGAACTCTGTGAGGTCCCAAGCGCCTACTTTGATGGAGACTGGGGCATTATTGTCCAAAATACAATGTTTCTTGTTTTTTTAATCTATTTTTCATGTTATATGGTTAGATATCTTCTGGACAGACCTTGTACACACTGACATTTAACAACTTAGATAAAATAAACCACAACATATCTAATACAAAGTATACTCATATAGTGTGATGAGCATATAACTCTAATGCAATTGAATTCATAATATAAAAGTTATGCCAAATAAATTATCAGACCCACATAATTTCATCAAATTCTACCAAATGTTTAAAAAATAATTAACAAGTCTACATTATATCTTCTAGAAAACAAAAAAGAGGGAAACCCTTCCTGTTTATTTTAAGAACCTATTATTTTCCTGATTTCAAACCAGACAAAATACAAAAAGGAGTAATACTGTAGGCTGATAATACATACAGTCACAAAAATCCTTACTATGATATTATCAAAGAAAATTCAGCAACATATAAAAAGATTTATATATCATTATTCAAGAAATGCAAGACTGGTAGAATATGTGAAAATTAATGTAATCCAATGTAGTACAGCGAAAGATATCCACTGTCATCACTCATATCTAACATACTGCTGGCGGTTCTAATTAATAACTCCCTAGCAAGTTCATTCAGGTCACAGGATACATGACATACTGTTGGCAAGGATGTGGAGAAGAAAACAAACAAAAAAACCTTGTTTTCTCTTGGTGGGAATGCACATAGGTGCAGCAACTGTGGAAAATAATATGGAGCTACTTCAGAAAATTAAAAATGCAAGTGCATTTTGACCCAGCAATTCCACTTCTGAGAATAAATCCATGACATACAATTTAAAAATATTTTGAAACACCAGCAATGATCACAAACACATTGATATTAATTATATAATTTAATTTACAGTTGCTTGATAAAATAAAGTACTTTGGTATAACAAAACAGGTACAGGACTTAAATATTGAAAAAAATCACAATATTGATGAATAAATCCAAAGATCTAAATAAGTGAATAAGCACACTATTTTCGTAGATGGGAAAAAATAAATATATCAAAGATGCAAATTTTCTCCAACTTAATATACAGGTTTAACATAATTGCACTCAAAATCACAAGTAGTTTTGTAGACATAGAAAATATTATTCTAAAATTATATGAAAACAGAACTAGAATAGTTCATACTTATCTATGTAACTTCAACACTTATTATATGGTTGCAATAATCGAGGTTGTATAGTGTTGTGTGGAGGAACAGACATATAGAGCAATGGAACTGAACAAATAGCCTAAAATATACTAAAACGAGTATGGTCAACTATATAAAAGTAATTCAACAGAGGAAATATAGACTTTAAAAAATGGTGCTGGACAAATTAGACTTCCACAGGTTAAAAAGAAATGACCTTAAACTTAAGCCTCAAATCTTACAAAAATTACTGAGTTGATGCTAACTAAAATGCAAAACAAGAGTATAAAATTTTATGGAAAATATAGGAGAAAACATCTGAAATCTAGGACTAGGAAAAAGTTCTTAGACTTGGCAACAAAGTACAATACATAAAAGGAAAACTGATAAATTGGATTTCAAAAATTAATACCCTTTGTTCCGTAGAAAATCTTGTTACAAGATGGCAAAAAAAAGCTACACCGTATAAGAACTTATTTCAAGCTACATATTTGATAAAGACTAGTATCTAGAGTGTGTCAATAAAATATTGACAAAATTCAATAATAAACAAACAAAAAATCCAATGAGAAAATGGGAGAAACATATGAAGAAACTTTTTATAGAAAAAGATATACAGGTAACAAATAAGCATATGAAAAAATCATCAACATCATAACCATTAGGGAAATACCAGTTAATATCAAAATGAGGTATCAGTATATACCTACCTGAATTGTTAAATATTTTTAAGCAAATAAAAATAATTGTGACAACACTAAGCATAGTCAAGGATGTGGGGAAAAAACAAATCATTTTACACAGCTATTGGGAAGGTAATATGGTAGATCCATTCTGGAAAGGAGTTTGTTTCTTAAATCTAAACATGCAATGATGATAAAACCAGCAATTGCACTCTTAGGCATTTCTGTCAGGGAAATGAAGAATTATGTTAGCACTAAAGCCTGTACCCAAATGTTTTTAGCAACTTTATTTATAACTTCCAAAAACTGGAAACAATGCAGACGCTTTTCAAAGGCTGAATGAATGGTTTAAACAATCTAGTACATCTATACTATCATACACAAGGGAGTGCAAAACTAGATTTACAAATAATCTACTTGTAATACAAATAAATAACAAATAAACAACACAGTTATACAAATATAAATAAATAACACAGTTATTATCAAATAATTAAATAATAAACTCTGTTTCTCATACTCACAACTGTAAACCTACTTTTACCTATCCCTGTAATTTTCAGCAATGAAAGAATAGGTTATTGATATGCACAACAAATGGGATGAATCTCCAGAGATTTATACTGTGTGAAAAAAATCAATCCTAAAAGGTTAGATATTGTATGTTTTGTAAACTCTGTTTAAGTGACAAAATTTTAGATCTGGAGAACACATTAGTGCTTGTAGGAGGTTGCCAAAAAAGAGCAAAATGAGAGATCCTTAGTATGATGAGAATAGTTTGTGTTCTAACTGTATTAATGCCAATCTCCTGGTTGTGATATTATGCTGTTGTTTTGCAAGATGGTTTCTTTCATTGGGGGAAAGCATACATGGGAATCTCTGTGTTATACCTTACAACTGCATGTGAATTTACAATTATCTTAAAGTCTACAGAAAATTTTGATTGAGATTAAATAAATTATAATTTTTCAGTCACTGATAGAGGCTCTAATTCGACACAGGGTTGAAGCAGGAAAACTGAGCTTAATTTTCCACCCCATGTGCAACGCTTCTAGTCCTGTTTGTATAACTGAACTTTTAGTTGTCACTGACTTCTTCCACACAAAGAGCACAGCAGTCCCATGCTTTCTCCTGTTTGTGTTTGAGTTTCTGTTTCTTCCTATATGAATACTGTTTATGAGCCCTGCTGTCTTTTATTTCTGCTTCTTAAAAATTAGTTTCCTGTCTACATCTACCTGTTTCTACATCTGTATTTACATGTCTACCTATGCATGTTTATCTATCTTATCTAAAGATATTTAGAGAGATATTTAGAGAAAAGTAGTTATTTACTGTGTGATCCTGATGGGAAGTACCTCAATAAGAATATAAATTTTTTTTAAAAAATTGCTGGCCCGACATTTGTGGAATAGAAAAAACGTGTCATCACTAATATTTAGAATAGAAAATTTATTTAGAACCAAAGGTTTAGAAGGTTAAAATTGAGTTGTTTGAAATAAATGGTGTCTTTGAGATATTTAAATTTTTCTTACCTGTTTTTATTGTTTCCACAATGTATGGGAAGTATATGTAGCAATTTAATCCCATAAGGACTATACTAAACCAGTCAGGAAGCTGGGTGAGCACAGTTCCAGGAAAACATAGACCATCAGCAGGTGAAAAATTGTGGAATCCAGCATTTGCCAACCACAAAACAGAGGAGACTCTCAGTGATTACCATAGTATGTATTCTCTCTGCTGGCACTGGAAAAAAGCCTCCTTTTTTTTTTTCTCACCAAATAAAATCAGCATAAGATGAAGGCCAATAGAATGATATTGTAGTTATTATATATTTGTTGATATTTATTCAATTAGGTAAACTCTATTCTCTCAAAATATTTATGGGGTAGCTACTTGATATTAGTGGGTGTTGCTCTAGATAATGGAGATACAGGAATAAACAGTATTTTTTTTCACTATTAGAGTGATTAAATATGGTGCCAAGGAGATAATGATTTTAAATACTTTGAAGAGGATAATGTGATAAATAGTGTCTTAGGATGGACAAGAATGTTTTACATATGTTCCTTAAGAAGAATTCTCTGAAGAGTTGACAGTTTAGCTGAGATTTGAATAAGTCAAGAACAGCCTGTCAATGAGCTCATTGGTGCAGATATTTTCAAGCAGGAGTACTAACCAACAAACTCTGAAAACAAAAAGTGTGATAATATTTGCATTCAAAATATATTTTATAGGGTAAATAGAAACATACATTAAGTTTTTAAAAAATATTTTATGTATTTATTTTTAGAGGTGAAGGAAAGGAGAAAGAGAGGAAGAGAAACATCAATGTGTGGTTGCCTCTCACGCTGCCCCCACTGGGGACCTGGCCTGTAAACCAGGCACATGCCCTAACTGGGAATTGAACAAGCAACCCTTTGGTTTTCAGGCTGGTACTCAGTCCACTGAGCCACATCAGCCAGGGCCATCATTAAGCTTTAACCAGTTTTTAAGAAATATAAATTCCTCTACTCTTTAGACTAGTTAATCACATAGTTTTATAATGTGAGAATTCTTCATTGGACCTGGGAGAATTGCACACTTTTGACTTGTTATTTCACAATGTATAAAAGCACATTAAGATGCTATGCTTAGTTCTGCTAAACTCATATCCTAAATGCTAGGACCATCTGATCTTAGCTAAAGATGTGGAAATTTTGAGGCCTGTGAAATGTCTACAAAATACTTTTTAGATTGTATATTCTAAAATATGTTAACACCTACTAACATTTCCTCATTAAAATATAAAGCTGACTAATGAAGGAAGCTCTATTTCATTGACAGTTTTCAGGAAGCAAAAACATTAGCCAATCCATGAATGAACGAAGTCATGACATGGATACCTTCCACAGGGTTGATGTGTCGAACACATTTATACAAGTTAATAGCTTGTTGTAGTATTTCCTACCATACTCCAAAGATATAACTCACATGTGGAAATCAATTGAATTATTGATGTGTCAGACAGCCTACAACATAGGACTGGGCTGTCTGAAACAGAGGTGAGTAATTCAATCAGAAAAAGCCAGGACGAGAGGAACTTGAGTTGCTGATGTCAAGTTGAAAACATATTAAAAATTAAGTGCTGCAAATATGAATGAATACATTCTAGCTATAAAAAGATTGAACACAAAAGTATATAAAATTGAAGAATACATTGGTCCCTATCCTTTTCATAGTCATGATTTTTGTTAGTTTCCTAGACATTTATATTTCATATTTTACATTTTTAAACTCAGAAGGAATATGTAACTCCATTTGCAGTATAAAAGCATTCAATCAGCAAAGATGAAAATCAAAACCAAATACTGACATAAACCTTTAATCACCAACCTTTAAGTTAATATTCTCATAAGAAACAACACTTGATAATAGCCTGGATATGTTACTTATAACCTCTTCTATTGAACCTGTTAGGGAAGTTTGGATCTTGGGGATATGTAATTCCATGCTATTTACCTTTCCTTTCATACATTTTTCTGGGCCCTTCAGCCTCCCTGGATTTTAAATAGTATTAGTGAATATGTAAACTGAAGAAAATACAACCTATGAAAATATTAGAAAATGTGAGAATCTATTCAATGTTTACTTTACTTCATTACACTTATTAGAAAGTTAAAAAAAACTAATCTAGACACTCTTGTACAGATAAATGAAGTGTTACATAATTAACATATTTAGGAAGCCAGGAATACCGAGTCTTGCTTCTAATAATATCCCCCACTCCCTGATGCTAGGCTTAACACAAACGTTCACAAGGGATAATACAAAATCTATGTTGTGACCTCACAGCTGACAACTGACATCTCCACTGAGCTAGGCTAGATGTGTACAGCCCCCAGATTCATCAACTAAGTGGATTAGGTTAAACTCCATAGCAAGACATTCATATTCCTTTCTCCCACACACCCAATTCCTAAATTTTATTTTTCTAATATATTTCATTCTGACTACGTGAAAGGAACTATTAGGAGATGATATGAATAGCTAAGAAAGATGACCCTAGTTAGGTAACTTTGTGTTTATTGGTTAAATCTATAAATAATTTGAAATAGTTCTTTATTGAAAGAAGGGATGACCTGGGAGTATTCCTGCCCAAATTCTGGATTCACTACTTTCTAGGTACTTTTTACTATAGTTTTGGAAACCCTGAGACAGGTTTGGATAGTTCAGATGTTGCTTTAGAAGCATATGCAATGGATCAAAATACAACTTTAAATATATCAATTTAAAGGATTATTCTATAATTAATGTAGTATGCTATCTAATTCACATTACAGCCTATTAAATCAGTGATTTTCAAACTTTTTCATCTCATGGCACATATAAACTAATGTCTAAAATTCTGCAGCACACTAAAAATATTTTTTGCTGATGTAACAAAAAATGTAAGTGTGTGTGTGTGTGTGTATAAAATTTTGATTCATTCACACCAGATGGCTACAGTTGTGTTGGTTGTTGTTATTTTTTTATTTGACAATTTAAGGGAAAAGAGGTCAGTGCCCTGACTAAATGGTCAAATCTTGTATACCTTAAAAATTCTTTCAGCACACACCAGTGTCATGCAGCACAATGGCTGAAAATCAAACTAAATTACTCAATGTATATAAGTTTCTAAGATAAATGTAATTGAGAAATTGATAAATACCTGAAATTTTGAACAATAGCAAACTCCTGTAGAATGTTTAAAGATTGTGGCAGAGAGGGGTTGGTTGGAAGTAGAAGAGGGTATGGAGGAATAAATGGTGATGAAAAAATACAATAAATAAATATAAAATACAAACTGAAATTTTTTCATTTTACAGAATCAAATTTACAGATCTCCTTTACTGAATTTCTTCTTTACTCTGCTCACAGTCAAAAGAGTCTGAATCAGTGTTATGTTTTTTCTTAGTAGCTGCATGAAGAACCATCTCCATATAGAAGCTATATTGTTCCTTCAAAATTTCCAAGGGTTATCTTGACCTCAGTATCTTGATATTTTGATAGGCATAATACAGGAAATTTGGACTTATACTCTGTGTAAAGCACTTATATATTATAGATAGATTCATATTTTAATATTAATTTGAACTATTTAATAAGGAATGATATTTGCCTATGAAAGTTTAAAAATCTAACAATTTGCCTGTGCAATGTGTAGATTTAATGAAGTGCCCATGAACAGCAGCAACATATTTACCAGAAAAGTATTCCTTGTTTCAAAATGCAGAAAACTCAGTATTTGTCACTGTGTATGGCTATTATATTTTTCTCTTGGAGAAAATTTTGGATTGACTAATGCATATACTTATCTTTAAAACAAATCACACACACACAAACCTTAATAATGGATTCAGTAAAGTGTAACTTTAAGAAATATAAATTCTTGGTAAAGTATCAAAGGCACTGTAATCACAAAACACTTCCCTGACTAATGAATTGAGTTGCTTTAAGAGTTTTTAGATAAAAAATTTTAGCATTCCGTCTTCAAGACTACATTAAATATATTTAGATTGCTTTTGGAATAGCTGGTTCAACCTCTTTCTCACAATAGTAAGATAGCAGAACAAGTGGTCCATCAGTAATGCTTCTTATTCACAACACTATGTCATGGAATTTATAGGAGCATGCTTCTCTCTCCTGAGAAGGTGAAGGCAATTCATCTATGATATAAAACTTGAAAACATATAATTAAGGTATCATTTAAAGAGGAGGGCCTAGATAAAAACATCACAAGATTAGCCTTCTGAAAATCATTGTCTAATGACAAAGGTCATGACTCTTAACGGCCTTGAACTGTCTATGTCTCTTCAATATATATTTGCTCCAAGTCATCTGAAACAAATGGGAGCACAGGTTTCTTCAATGCAGTTTTTTGGTAGCTTGAAATGGTGAGTACAAAAACTGGCTATTCTTTCCAGCTGAAGCTCCAAATGTGTAGCTGAGCAAAGCTATCCCTAAATGCTATATGCAAATACCAGACTGAAGAAAAAATCCATGAATATAACAAAATGTTTTACAGCACCATTATTTTTTGTGTAACAGTAGCATATAGGACAGAAACATTGCAAGCATGAAGAAAAATAGCATGAAATAAATTTAACTTTACATTAGAAAAAACGGGCAAATGGGGGCAAATTTTATATAATTGCCTACCTCACATGTCTTTACACTGAAAGACAAGTTAAAATGGCTGTTATCATTTCTAGAAATCAGTGTTATACTGAGACACTAAAGCACTTTAATATTTTGGGCATTTCTTCCTTAATGTAGAGTTACCCAGGTAATTAAAAATACATAAATATATATTTTAGGCAAAACTAAGATGGCATTATGCATTTCTACTTTCTTTATAGGTAGTATTGTAATAAAAGGGTCAGTTTCAATTTGACTTCTTTCATTAGCATTTCCAACTAAGAAAAAAGAGTCAGGAAAGAGTTCTTTTAATATTTTTGTAACATATAACCAGGTGATCCAGACTAATTCTTCAACTAAGGACAGTTGGAGAACTGGGGGCTGACATTTAAAGGAATCGGAAAGCTAACAATGCAGTGAAAAATTACCAAGCCAAGATCAGGGAGAAGAAAGAAATTTTGGATATAGATGTCATTGCCTGGGGCTATTCGTTTTCTGAGGATTTTAGCCTGTTGACTCTCATAGAGTTGGTAATTCAGTAGACAAAAGCTACAGGATAAACTTTATTTTTGCTCATAGTCAGAAGGGTTTAGAAAATCACCTTAAACTGAGCTAAGAGGCAATTCCTGAAAAATTTCAAGAATTGGTATCATAAAGATTATGTGGATTAGTATTTAATTACATAAAAACAAAATTAGAATATTCCTCCATATTTGTGTCCTAAACTGACTTAAGTTGCCCTAAAATTCATTTTTAAGTCCCAACCCCCAATGTAACTTTATTTGGAAATAGGCCTTGTCAAGAGATAATTCAATTTAAGTGAAGTCAAATGAGTGGGGTCTTAATTTGAATAGGAATGGTGTTCTTATAAAAAGATGAAGACACCAGAAATGTGCATGCACAGAGAAAAGACCATGTGAGGATATAAGGAGAAAGCGGTCATCTGCGACCTAATGAGAAAAGTCTCACTAGAAAACAACTCTGTCAGTACCTTGATCTTAGACTTACAAAACTGTAAAAATAAATTTCTGTTGTTTAAGTGCCCCAGTCAGTGTTATTTTGTTATGGCACTATACCAAAATGTGTGGAACAAAGCCAAAGCAGTGTTTTGAAGGGATGTTATAGTATAAAGCTTATGTTAAAAAGTTTGAATAAAAAAGAAAATCTGAACTTCTACCATAATGGGAGATGGGGTTTAACACAATGAGAGAGAAAAGAGAATTTAGAAAACTATGAAATAGAATAATGGTAAAGAATAGTAAAATTCAATGGGAAAACAAGTCATTTAAAGAGATAACTAAGATCGATAAGCTATTGAGAGGAAAGATTAAAGTAACAGATGTACCAGAAATTACCAATATTAATAATAAAGAACTGAAGCCCATGTCTTAATAATGAAATGGGAACAAAGCTAAGGTTCAGTTCTCATCACGTCTTTCCAATATATTTCTGTAGATTCTAAGAAATGAAATAAAGCAAAACAGAAGAAAAGGGAGGGAAAGATGGGAAAAGAAAGAGATAAAAAGGTATAAAATTTGTAATGAGTAAAGTAAGACAGTTTTATTTGCAGAAAACATGATCATTTATGCATAAAATGATAATGAAT
>PVJD01005633.1:0-112235 GCA_004026545.1 Mormoops blainvillei | reverse complement strand
TTTGTGGGACAACGCCCAATCCACTGAGCCACATCGGTCAGGGCATGGTTTTTTCTTTATTATTTGCTTCCCCCCCTCTTTTCTCTCTCTTTCACTATAACTTAAAATATACACCACTGTATACATGCATGGATTTTGTCACTGTTAACCAAAAACTTCTTTTCTCTTTGTCTTTATCTTAGGGTGTTTTTTTCCTCAATAATATTTTATGAAAATCTCTCCAAATAAATTGATATGGCTCTAATTTATTTTTGATGGCTTTATGATATTTCATGTAGCTGTTCTGTAATTCTTTTAACCACTCCTCTACTAATGAGAATACATTTATTCTTGTTTTGCTTTATAAGCAATGATGTAATGGACATCTTAAACATATCATCACAACTGCACTTTAACAAATAATTGTTTTAATTTAATCACAACTTTGGGTTAGAATTCCCATTAAATAATCAAAAGATAGACAAAATTTGCTTCATAGAAGTAAATTAAAAAATACGTCATAAAATGGTATATACAATATACAATACAAACTATATGATATAACATATAAACATATATGTATATTTATATGGAGATTTAAGCAGTAATATTACAGGTGCCTACCATAGTGATACAAATTACCAGTGCACTTGAAGGTTCCTTTCTATCTCTCCCTATTGTGGTTCACTCCTTTCTTTCATTTACCCGCCTAGTATGACTGATAGATATAATCTTCAATGTAAAGTTTTTATTTTTATTAATTTTTATATATAATACAATATATATACACACACACACCATTATAGCTTTATGTAAGTGGTGGTACTGCATAAAATTTTCTATACCTTGCTTTTTTGATATATATTTTACACAATTCATTCATGTTAATAGGTAAGTCTGTAGTTCATTAATTTTTTTTGTAGTGTGCTATTGAATAAATAAAGTGTAATAAATTTACTTATTCTTCTATCGATTCACATTTACTTTCTTTGCTATTTATATGTGCCAAGAGTAAATTGCTAGAATATGTGGTATAAGCATCTTCAACTTTGTGAGATATTTCATAATTTCTCCTTCTCCTCTTGTTCTTTCTCTTCTTTCTCCTTCTTCTTTTTCTCCTCCTTTTCCATTGTTGTCATCATTGTGTTTCTTTACCTGTTTTTTTTTTAACTTTGGAAGGAAAACCGGAATAAACATAGGGTAAGGAACTATTATATGATTTTCTTAGCTTCATTAAATTTGTGCTTCATAATATCTTTAATGGACTAACCTTGAAACATTTATACATTCCTAAAAAGAAATGTGGATTCTCTGATGTTTGTGTGGGGAGAGCAGCGGATTTGAGTTTGAGTTCCTGGCAGTCCTTACCAGGTTATTGCATGGTTATTCTTTCATGGCTATTAATCTCAATTTCTTTATTAGTAAACTAGAAATATATAATTGTGCATACCTTTTCCAGCAGACTTGTAGTTCCAGAAGGACCAGGCATGTGTGTTTTAGTTCATTATTTTACAGAGTGTGGTAAAAGGAGGTTTACGGTTTTGAGTACACACAACAATTTATTCTTTTATTTTTTAAATATATTTTATTGATTGTGCTATTACAGTTGTCCCAATTTTCCCCCCTTTCCCCCTACACCCAGTATCCCCCATTTCCTCTGGCAATCCCCCACTTAGTTCATATCCAGTCATGTATATGAATTCTTTGGCTACTCTATTTCCTATACTGTTCTTAACATCCCTGTCTGTCCTGTACCTACCAATCTGTACTTCTTAATCTCTGCACCTTTTCCCCCATTGTACTTCTTCCCCCTCTGAACTGATAACCTTCCAGATAATCTCCATGTGTATGATTCTGTTTCTGTTCTTGTTTGCTTAGTGTTTTTTTTTTAGATTCAGTTGTTGATAGGTGTGCATTTCTGTCATTTTAATGTTCATAGTTTTGATCTCCTTTTTCTTAAATAAGTCCCTTTAACATTTCATATAATAAAGCCTTGGTGATGATGAAGTCCTTTAGCTTTACAATATCTGGGAGGAACTTCATCTGGTCCTCAATTCTAAATGATATCTTTACAGGATAGAGTAATCTAGGTTGCAGGTCCCTACTTTTTACCACTTTGAATATTTCTTGCCAGTCCCTTCTAACCTGCAAAGATTCTTTTGAGAAATCAGCTGACAGTCTTATGGGAACTCCTTTGTAGATAACTGTCTGCTTTTCTCCTGCTGCTTCTAAGATTCTCTCTTTATTTTTAACCTTTGGCACTTTAGTTATGGTGTGTTTTGGTGTGGTCCTCTTTGGGTCCACCTTGTTTGGGATTCTCTGAGCTTCCTGGACTTGCGGGTATATTTCCTTCATATTAAAGAAGTTTTCTTTCATTATTTTTTCAAATATATTTTCAATCTCTTGCTCTTTCTCTTCCCTTCTGGCATGACTATGATTTGAATGCTGGTAGGTTTCACGTTGTCTGAGAGGCTCCTTACCTTATCCTCTTTCTTTTTAAAATTCTTTTTTCTTCTTGACATTCTGATTGAATTTTTTTTCTTCCTTATGTTTCAAATGATTTATTTGATTCTCGACTTCATCCAGTTGATGAACCAACTGTTGGTTCCCTGCATATTTTTCTTTATTTCACTTAGTGTAATCTTCATTTCTGCCTGGGTCTTTTTTATACTCTTGAAGTACCCAGTGAGTTCCTTGAGCATCCTAATAACCAGTGTTTTGAACTCTGCATCTGATGGATTGCTTATCTCCACTTTGTTTAGTTGGGTTTTTTTTTCCTGGAGTTTTGTTCTGTTCTTTAATTGAGCCATGTTTTGTTGTCTCCTCATTTTAACAGCCTCACCGTGTTTGTTCCTGTGTATTAGGTAGAGCTGCTTTGACTCCTCATCTTAGTAGCATGGCCTATTGTAGAAAAGTGCACTGGTAAATTGGACTGGGCAAAACCTTAGGTAATAGCCAGGGCAGGGCAACCAGGCTCATGGAGTCTCAGATGTGGTGTTGCTTGCTCTGCGTGGGGGAGGGCTCATAAAGGGGACAATGCTGCTGCCTGGACTCTGGAGTTTTGTCTGGGAGGAAGCTGTCCCTTGGCATTCCCCCTGAGGGCAGATACTTCAGTTTCTCCCAGTATGCCACTGGAGCCCTTCCAGGTTCCATCCAGGTGCTGAAGCCCAGAGGGA
The DNA here is from genome assembly GCA_004026545.1 of Mormoops blainvillei. Taxonomy (NCBI): domain Eukaryota; kingdom Metazoa; phylum Chordata; class Mammalia; order Chiroptera; family Mormoopidae; genus Mormoops; species Mormoops blainvillei. Next base: position 109,080 of record PVJD01005633.1, on the reverse strand, counting down.
ATGAGCCTGAGTAAGTCCTAAGACTGTTGGAGGCCCTTTAAGAGGAGATATCTGAGAATCCCAGTTTCTTCCACCACCACAACCTCCACTGGTTTTTGTAGCCAAACATTATGGGGACTTATCTTCCTGGCACTGGAACCCTGGGCTGTGTGGTCTGGTATAGGGCTGAGATATCTTGCTTCTGAGGAACTCCTCCCAATTTTTATCCACCACATGTGTGTGTGGCACTACATGTTCTGCATCTCTGCCCCTCCTACCCATCTGGGTGAATGTGACTTCTTTAATTTCTTGGTTGTCAGACTTCCATACAGCTCGATTTTCTGATGATTCTGGGTGATAGTTGTTTTGAATATAGCTGTAATTTTTGCTGTGGTTGTACAAGGAGGTGAGTTGTGTTTACCTCCACCTTCACCTTGACTGGAATCTATTCTCTTATTTTTTATTGATTATGTATTATTTTCCATTTGAACAACTATAAACCTACTTTTGCCCCACTCTGTATTTTCAGCACCTAGAATAGTGGTGTTATCTAAGTAGACACTTAATAAATACAGAATGAATTAAAGAATTTAACCATAGAGCAAATGGAAAAATCTAAGCACAGTGCTGGCACATAGTAAATTCTCATTAAGCATTTGCTAGTTAGTCATCATCCTGCCAGTAGTAGTAGCTGTAAAAGAAGTTATCACTGTTGGTGTTGGAATGATGCTAGTGGTAGCGCGTTGTTATTACTAATCATAATAGCTGCTATTTTTTCAGATTGTACTGTATGTCAGGCACATGAATTATTTCATTTGATCATTCAAAACTTCTTTGCAATATGTATAATTATCATTATTTTATGAATAAGACAACTGAAGCAAAAAAGTTTAATTATTACTAATTAGAATTTGCAGAGTGATTACATATTAATTGAAATTAATCTTTATCTTTCAAATGCTATAAATATTATTTCACCATCTTTTCTTGGGGTACTAGGCAACATATATTTAAAATGGAAACTTACATTTAACCATATTTAGGGCTATATGTTATAAATTTAGTGTTTTTATACTCCTAACTTTATTTTTCTCTTTCTATATTCCATTTACCCTAATACCCTATTTCATTTATGTATTTTACTGCATTTGCTTTTGAAAGCTAACAAGCTACCTAAAAACAAACAAATAAAAATGCACGCAAGGTCAGAGATGTATCAAAGTGAAAATTTTCTTACACTGTTTCCTATCATTTATACAACAGCCCTGCAGAGTGCAGTCAGGTTTAGCACCTACATTTTTCACATCAAGAAATTCAGTTGTCAAGAAGTTAATGTGACTTTCACAAGATAATAATGGTTGAAAATGAAAAACCAGGACTCAATTTAGATTAAACATTTTTTATTGATCTTTGTTGTTTTGTCTAGATTTTAGGTTCACTTTTCCAGTATTCAACTACTCTTTTTCACTGAAGGTAGTTTGGGAAAACAAGTATTGATAAACTACTTTTTAATGGCAAAAAATCCCTGTTTCTAAATTACTTTTTATTTCTAATTTCTAATGTCACTTTGTCCTTCTCTCTTGCTTTGTTGTATACTCCTAACAAAAGTGTAGTAAAATACTTAATATTGCAATAGTGACATAATTATATCAGTCTTTTAAACATTTTAATTGAATTTATTGAGGTGACATTTGTTAATAAAATTATATAGGTTTCAGGTATACAATTTTATAATACATCATCTGTCTATTGCACTGTGTGTTCATCACCCCAAGTCTTCTTTCATCACCATTTACTGTCCCTTTACTCTCTTCTTCCTCCCCCACCCCCCTTTTCCTTTACAATCACTATGCTGTTGTCTGTGTCTATGAGGGGTTTTTTTTTTTGTTTTTTCCCTTAGCTAATTGTATCAATCTTAAGCATTGAGTTCTAGGATCAAAGTTATTGAGAGCATGTTTAAAGTGGATCTTGTAGTTTCAATGTTTGGCGATAGTATGCATAAAACAAGTTATGTTTTGCAAACTGAAGCAAACTTAAACCAGCCTACATTTTTCCTCATATGGTTCACTGTCCTTTGCCTTGGACTTATAAAGCCACTGTCATGCACACACATGCACACACATCAAATTGTAAAACATTACGAGGGGAACACATGAGTCATGTTGATATTCATCCTGCACATTCATTATTCTACAAAGAATATAGGAGGCTATATGATCAGATTTGGTTTCAACTCAAAGGGATGTTTGCTAGTTCTTTGGCTGAAACATCTAAATGAATATTAATGATGATGTTCAGAGAAGAGAAGAAATTTCTTTACTGTGTATATTTTAAAAAGAAATATCGATTTGTTTTTATTTCTAATTGACTTTTTAAGTCAATTTCCAAATGTATTTTTGTGGGAGAAGTAATTTTATCACACTTATTTTAACTTTTGTGGGACAACCGAATTGGGGTTTTAAAAGTTTGTATCACTGCAAGGAAGCTCCTTCTATTGTGGTTCAGCCCAGGTGGATCTGTCAGAAGTGAATGATGATACCAGGAACCTTCTCTACCATGCACCTTCTTTTACAGAGCTGTTTCCTTTTATTAAATTTGTTAAACAGTTCATCACTTTGGTCTCTAAAGATTTTTTCTTTATTATTGTACAGATTTAAAAATGATACTATTTTGTCTATAACTGTAATGAAAAAAATACATGGGGGACCGTGTGTGAATACAAGGCACCTCCTTTGTTTAAAGTCTCTAGAGGCATATTACTCATATGTTAGTTTAACACATCCCCACAGGCAACAACTCATTGCTTAAAGTTAAGAAATATGAATCCTCTCACTAAGCCATAAGCTATTCAGCTTACCAGCAATTGAATTTAAAAGATTTAGATTGTGAGCACAGCTGTAACACTGGAAACAAAGCATTTCTAGTAATAATGACATATGGAAACATGAGGGAGCTACAACTGGCATCACCAGGAAACTTAGACCCTTTGTTCTTAGTGAGAACATGTTACCGTACATTACTCATTCATAGTAACCTTCAGAGTTCTACCGATATTCCATCATGATCTCTATCTAAAAGTTTATGTATATCCTGTGCATGATACATAGAGAGCATTATAGACACAATAACATTTTTAAATGCATAAAACGTTTATTTCTAATTTTAAGTATTTTGGATCCTTCCTTGGTTATATTCCCCTTTGAGGTGGTCTCAGTTTTATTAATGTGTGTGAGATACCCTGAGTCATCTTACTGATAAGTTGTGAAAATGAAACAAGTGTCCTAAAAACCAGTGCTATACTTGATCATGAGATTTGCAGTTTCAGAGCAACGTCTTGTTTGATCCAGGGGGTCAGCACACTGTTGGAGGACTTCCTCTTGCCTCCTACCAGACTAATAATGGCTGGGCCAAATGATAGCTGATGCTAGCAGACAAGCTGGGTTCCCACGACAGCTTCTGTGCTCTTTTCGCTCGATTGCTACTAATTCCCCAGCATTTTAACTGGTTTCCTCTGATCACACTTCTTATTGAATATTGCCATTCTCTGTGCTCATCCATGGCCAGGGTCAGTAAAGCTGAGACAAAACATTTTCCTGAGCTTCTACCCTAGCACCTAAGCTTTCTTCTCCCTTTCTACGCCCCATTCCTGCAGCGATGTCGTAAAGAAATCCTGCTGTAGACACCCAGCAAATGGTGCAGAATGATGCGTCTTGTCCACTAACTGAAGCAAAAGTGAAAACTGACCCTTTTTAAGGATGGCATATAACTGACAACTAGCATGAATTTTGTGAGGAAAAAGTATATAGTTTTAGTAATTTGGTAGGATAATTCAACCATAGAACATTAAATATAATATAGCTATACAGAATTTAGCTCCTTGTTTTTGGCTAGTATATTCCACTAAAAGTCAAGGGAGTTTTTCTCACTCAGGACTCTTGATTAGGCTTCATAACAGTCAGGTATTCATCATATCTAACTTTTAACAGCCTAGTTCTGTGATGTTTCAGATTAAATTGTAGGTCATCTCTTTCCCTCATCAGTGTTTGTCTTAGCTGTGTAGTTATGCATAGTTCAAAGCTAGGTCTCAGTTATCTGTTTACCTTACTATTAGACATAAACAGAGACAAACTTTACTTGAAAAAAATTCCACATATATTATAATTTTTCTATATGTTTTCATGGACATATGATTTTCTTGTAAGTTACATTCTATAAGAATGGGGGGAGGATTGAATTTGGGAGGCGGGGGTGAGTAGGGCAGGGGAGAGTAATGGGAGAAAACTGGGAATAACTGTAATTGCACAACATTAAAAAAATTAAGAAAAGGATCCATTAGAACTGGATAATTTTGGTATTCGCACAATATAGTTTTAAGTGTTTTGTCTAGGTCACTTTATTTCAGATCATAGACAGATTCGATTCTCCCTTAGGGAGGTTTCGAATTTTTATATTCAGAGGTTTGTTTACTTGGAGACTCAGGATATCTGTGCCTTAACAGATAATAAACTCTCAGTTATTTTAGAATATTTAGAAATCCTCCTCTTCAAACTGCCTTTATGGAATGCAATTTTTCATCTTCATATTAAGCAATGCTCAATTTTATTCACAAAAGACCCAATTAAGTGGTCAGCAAGGGAAGTAAAAACATTCTAGGGACTAAAATTCTCCTTTAAGGAATCTTTCTTTTCCAGGATATGAATAATGTACCATAAATGGATGAGTAATTGACTCAATGTGCTATGAGGGTTCTTATTATTTCAACCAACTAAGGTTTTAGAATTTGGGAAAGGTATCAACAGATTGATCTACTTGAGAAAGAGATGTGATGTGTTTACATGCACTGTTATTGGCATTCGAGTACAAGAATGCTGGAAAGATGCATTTTATTCATTTTAGAAATGCCATTTATCATTTCTGGCCACATGGATTAAGATGTTCCAAGTCATTTCTCCAATTCCTCTTTGTCTTACATTCCTGCTGCGTTCACAGTAGTAACCCTGAACAAAGAGTGCTAAATCAAGTAGCAAAAGCTTACTCAGGGATTCTGAGGTTTGAGACATATAGTTTCTCTTTTATCTCCTTTCCCTTTTTATTTCTCCTCTTATTCTCACTGGATGTTGTAGCTGAGCAGATGTTTTAGCAAACATTCCACACAAGCACATACATTTTCAGTAAAGACATAAATCTGTCAATTTTATTATCTGTCATCTGGCTAATGGCCTCGCTAATCTTGACTGTGGTTGACACTATGAATCAAGAACACCTTGTTGTATCACTTCTATTCATTATGCACTAACATTGCTTTCTACCTTTGGTGATGAAGCTTCAGAGTATATGCAACAAAAATAATATGGCCATCTTTTGACTAAAAATGATGATTAAAGTATAGACAAAATAATTTATTAATAAAATTTTAATAAGCATGAAAGGCTTAAAAAGATAAAAGAATATACAATTGATTGAGTGGAATATTTGCTAAAAGACAGGCCAAAGTATTCCTCAAAATAAGATGGGTTGATATTTGCAAATTTATTCAGAAGCTTTTTTTTTGCTGTTTTATCGCTCCTTCCCTATATAGGGTGACCAAGTTTTGGAAATAATTTCTATATCTTTTGGAATTATACAATACATTCCTATTTACTTTTCATTGCTCACAGTTTTATTAGCCACTTCACAGTTTATGAATAATTTTTCTTGCTGTAAAAATTTCATCTCTCTGTCTGGTCTGCTTATCAACATTGACTTACTCTTTCTCAAAGACTATTTGCTTTCATGACTTTATCTTGCTGGAAAGCCAGCAGTTCTTCCCCAATGCCTGCTTTATCAGGATTAAATCTCTCAGATTAACCTTAATTGGTTGTTTTTGGCATAATTTAGTTCCTTTATAATTTTCTGATCTTATTTTCCATTTTTAATACATTTAACTTCTTGCATGAAATTGGTTTTATTGTTTTATGGGCACACCATTCTCATTTCAATCTTTATTCTTAAATTATGCTAATTTATCTACTTGAAACTTTCTCTTTGCCTATTCTAACACACTCATCTTCTGAGAATAATCAACATATATCTCCTCCATGAACAATTAATGACGACATCAACCAAAACTGGCCTACCCAGTTTGGATCCTGTAACTCTGGGGCACACTTGACCATATATTAGACCATAGGCATTCTCAATTTATATTACTGGTTTTGACCTTTGCAAGATCACGAAACTCCATGTAATTTTTCCATGTAATTTGGTGGGCATAAATTTGAATCATAGTTGCCCGAAGGCTGGTGTGGGCTAGTGAATCACTTACTAGTGAGCAAACTGGCCAATTAGTCCTCTGCTTTATAGTCACATTTATAGTCTTTTGTAACATCATAAAATTTTTATTTCACATGAAAAATAACACTCACCCCAAATGTAAATCCTTGCCAATATGGAGATTCAAGCAGGGCCCTAGATGATTTTTTCAGAGATGTCAAGAACCCGTGCGCTCTCTGTGGTTTCCTCATTGTTTCATGTTTGGCTGTGTACTCTTCCAGCCAGTCCCAAAATTCACAGGAGAATGAGCTATGCACTGAAATTCTCTATCCCAAAATTTTTCTAGCAGAGGCCAAGGAAAGATATGATTATGCCTTTATTAAAACAAAATATATTGATTACCTACCAGATATAGGACCTGTTACTATAGATATTTTACCCTTAGGAGCTTACCATCCATTATGATCAGATATATGCCATAATATAGGTATCTACAAAATCTACTGTTTCTTAATTAATGTAATGAATAGGTCTCCTAGAATGATAATTAATTCTGAAAAACTTAAATTGATATGAATTTTATTATAAAAATAAAATATAAGACAAATCTGTATCAGTAGATCAAATCAAAATACTGGGCTTATTCTTTTTTGATATTTTATATAAAAGTAATAAATTTTAACTTAAGAAATTAGATATGCTAGTTTTATATAAAGTGTTAATATAATTAATTATAAATCTCATGTATAACACAGACATATTAAGATATGTTCATTTAATTAATAAAAATGCCATGACCATACCCAGAATTTTAAATTTATTTTGATTAATTATAGTTTTTCCTCCATTTTCTTTCATTGTAAGAATTCTTAGATATAACTGATTATTATCTTATTTAGTCTATTTTGAATTTTGATATATTGCATGTTTTTGTTAAGGTGTAATGTGTGGCAAGTAGAAGGTCTTCTACTTTTTTTCCCCTAGAAGCATCCTATTATTACCTACATCTTGGCTCAAATATATTCATTTGCTTATCATGCTGTCCTTAGAACACATAAATCAATTCCAGAGTGAATTGTGGACATGGTACTCAATAACGATACAGAGGAAATTAATACATTGTTACATTCATAAATTTGTAAGACAACTTTTTAATAATGGCATCCTTTAGTTCTAGTGTAGATTCAGGGACTTATTGGGAGCCATGGGTACTAAAGCAGGGTGCCAGCTCTTCTTGGGGCAGCACCGTTCTGAAAGGCTGTCCCAGGATCTTGGCTGTTGGCACATAACCATAATCTTAATGTATTTATAACATTATTTATTTTCTGGGGAAAGTGATAGCGAATAATTCATTATAAAGTATTTGTTGATACCGTGGTTTGTGGAGGAGTCAAATGCACAGCATTGGCCAAATTTAAATACACGTAGTCTACAGAAAGACCCCCGACTCCTGAAATTTTGGTTTCAATTTGAAGTATGTGAAAAAGCATTAGAAAAAGCATCATAACTCCATGGAAATATAGTTTACAGTTTGTTAAAAGGCAAAAGCACTTTTTTTTGGAGACACCATTTTATCGGAAGTTACAGTGAAGGAATTTATAGCACATATGTATACTAAAACATTTTTCACTAAAAGTATATATATTTGACCTCATAATACATGAGTGAATGAAACCAAACATGAAAGTTCTCTTTCATCCCCCTCCACTAATTCCAAATGCATCCAGTATTCTATCAATTTCTTTTTCTTTGAAAGTCCCTCTTCAATCCCCCTCCTCCCACCCCAGTTTTATCAGCTTGCCCTGGAGGCCTGCTCATGGTCATCATCCTGTGTTACAGCCATTGTTTCCTGCAATCCCTGTTTTCTCCCTTGTTTTATCTTCTCTTTGGAGGAAACACCTCTTCTGGTAACTTCCTGAGAGAAGTTGCATGGACAATAAAATGTTTAAAACCTAGTATGCCTGAGAATGTCATTATCTCCTCCTCACATTTGATATGTGTTCACTGGGTGTATAATTCTGGTTGAGGCTTATTTCCCTTCAGCATTTTTAAGGGATTTAACTTTCAGTGCTTTTTAAATTTAAATTATCTTTAGATTTCTTGACCTTCAGTAAATAAAAATCTACTTTACTGAAAATACTAAAAAGGCAACTAAAAAATTAATTCTTTAGCAGTCCTATAACATTATTACTCTGTCAGCTTTTAGAATCTTTGTTTCTGGAGTTGTAAGTTTTCAAAATCATATGCCTTTTGTCAGTCTTTTTAAAGCCATTGTACAGTAATCTGGAGTATTATTTTTAACTTCTAATAACACCTTGCATTATTTCTTTGATAAATTTTCTCTACTTTCTCTTTATTAATTATCTTTTACTCATATCCATATATTCATATTCTTAAACTGATTCTCAAATTTTATCCTTCCTCTTCTATATCCTTTCTCTTTGTCTTGGCTTTTATCCTGGCAAATTTTCTCACTGATATTATCCAATGTTTCTGTTCATTTTTCCATTTCTGCTGTCATATTTTGAATTTCAAATAGCACTTTTCTTAAATATTTCATCTTTATAACCTTATTTTCTTGTTATATACTGAAATATTACCTCTCTTCTCTTCAAGGACATTAAATAAGTTTTCATGATGTTTTATTCCTTTGTCTTTACTGGTTTTGTTTTCTCCTAGCTCTTAAAATTGTTTTTAAAAATTTGTTTTGATGTCAGTTTTCCAATCAAGTATTTCTCTCCTATGTGAGTTATGACTGTACTCAACTTTTTTTCTTCTAGTTAAGGATTGGGTCCTGTAAAACTGGTAGGAAGTTCTATGATGAAAAGTGGGTCTTATTCCACAGTGGGTATTACAATGGATTTGTCAGCTAATGTTCCAGTTAGTTTTTGCTGTGAAACAAGTTAACCTCAAAATGAGCTGTTTAAAATAATAACCATATATTTAGCTCATGATGCTGTGGTTTAGGTGGAGTCTGGACTAGCCCAGCTGATTTCTCTGGGCTAGCTCATGCCTTTTTGATCAATTGCTATGTTGCCTGGCAGCTGGATGATCTAGGATCTCATGTGGGGTGGTTGATAGGCTGTTGGGTAGGCATCTGTACTGTCTTCCTCTCATCTTCCAGCAGGCTATAATGGGCTCGTTCATATAATGGCCTGAGGATTCCAAGTGCAAGGGAGCATGCCCCAGTGCACAAGTGATTTTTAAGCATCTGTTATGCATTATGTTTGCTAATGTTCCTTTAGCCAAAGCAAACCACACAGCCAACCCCAATTCAAAGGTGGGGAAATTGTCCCCACCTTTTGATGGGAAGATCTAAAATGTCACACTGGACGAGGCAGGGAAGAGAAGAATAAGTGGCTATTTTTATAATCTGCCACAGAATGGTTCCCAGCTGTTTTGTTGGGTACTTTCGAATGTTGGGTTCTATAAGTCTTTCAAGAAAATTTCACCCAGAAAAAAATTTTCATAGGAACATAAGTTTCATTGTTTCTGTCCAAATGAGAGGATGGGATGCAAGGATCTCACTAGTCACCATGCCAATTTTCTCTTAATTCCTTGTATTCATTTTGATGTCCCACACTCATCTTTGCCTGTTGACCCTGGATCAAGAGGCCTCCTGGCTTAGGATCTCCAGAGAGTAGGCTTGCACTCTTTTGTTACTGAAGTGAACAAAGAGTTGTCCGGCTGTGTATACAATAGAGACACAAATGGGAAAAAATAGTGTACATACATCACAGTGGTTGCAGTTAACAATGAAGTGGTGTTGAAGCACAACTTACATTGTAGTGTTATCAGCAGTAGCCTATGGGTACATCTTTCTCTGACGTACAAATTTCAAATGCTGTACATTTCATTCATCAAACATTAAAGTCAATACACGTTAAGCCAAAAACATTTCAAAAAGTCTTACCATTTTAAGTACAAAGAATTGAGTAAGGGACCTCTCCTGAAAAAGATTTCTTGCAAACCTCCCATTTTCCACTCCACCCATATGCACACATTTTAGGAGTGTCGGGTGCCCGCGCTCCTTGACCTTTGCTAGTTTTTGCAGTGCTTCTCCAGCTGCTAGTTTAGGATTTACATTTCTCTGTGTGCTAGAGGAGTTACCCTCATGTATGCTTTCTGGGTTTCCATACTTTGTTGCTATCATCTCCTGCACAGTTTTCCTTATTTTTGTGAGTTTTAAGTATATCAGTTTTTTGTTTTTTTTTTTACAGGAGGGAGTGGAGAATGTAGACATGCTTCCCTCTTTTTTTCTCCTTTTTTGTTTTTACAAACAATGCTTGAATAATAATCCACTTACATTAACTTGGTGTTAGAAAACTATTGTCTTTTTACACCAAGAGCAAATCCAAAATGAAATGTAGATATGATAAATGGCAACAAAATAAAATTCATGATTATTATTTCTATTCACAAATTTATTTATTGGAATATAGAATAGATTTTTCCATCTATGATTTAATAGAGAAACAGACCATATGTGGGGATATTTGCTGCCATTGCCTAAAGTCAATGATATATATTTATTGTAAATATTCTTGAAGTTTTATAATTACAGCTGTAAGATTAAATACAGGAAGATAATATACTATGTAATCTATAGAATTTGAAAATAATAAAAACCCAAACTTTTTTTAACCAAAAGAGTTTAACAGTAATAACCAAAATACAAAACAGGTAGATATCTCCAAATCTTAAATTAATCAGTAGAAAGAACTTCAAATGAAAGATTATTTATATACATGTAGTTAAAATTAGTTTGTATTATAAAAGTATTTTAATCATGGTATTTTTTAAAAGATTTTATTTATTTTTAGAGAGGGGGAAGGGAAGGAAAGAGGGAGAGACACATTAGTGTGTGGTTGCCTCTCATGTGCCCCCTACTGGGGACCTTGCCCGCAACCCAGGCAGGTGCCCTGACTGGGAATTGATCCGGCCACTCTTTGGTTCACAGGCCAGCACTCAATCCACTGAACCACACCAGCCAGGGCTAATTATGGTGTCTTAATCAGCTCAGGCTGCTATAACAAAAATACTATAGACTAGGTGGCTTAAGCACAGACATTTGTTTCCCACAGTTCTGGAGGCTGGGAAGTTTAAAGTCAAGGTGCCAGCAGATAAGGTGTCTGGTGATGGCCATCTTCATGGTTTGTAGATATGTACCTTCTTGCTATTCTATATGTATGATGGGGAGATGAAGATAGAAAGAGAGAGCTTGTGTCTCTTCTTGTGAGGACACTAATATCACTATGAGGAATCCTCTCTCATGATCTAATTACTTTCCAAAGGTTCCATCTCCAAATACCATCACAATGGAGGTTATAAATACAACATGAATTTTGGGTGAACACAATTCAGGAATTAAAAAATGGTCATTTTTTAAAAATATTTTTTAAAATTTATTTTAGAGAAAGGGAAAGGCAGGGAGAAAGAAAGGGAGAGACACATCAATGTATGAGACACACATTGATTGGTTGCTTCTTGCACACACTCCAACCAGAGACAAGGGCTGCAACCCAGACATGTGCCCTGACCAGAATCGAACCTGTGACCTTTGGCTTTGCCAGATGATGCTCAACCCACTAAGCCACGCAAGCCAAGGCAAAAATGGTCATTTCTAATCCAATTAATTTATATAATAGCAATACATCTGTACATTTTCATATCTGAGACTATATAATGATAAATAGAAAAACAGTATGGAGGAAATGTGGATTTTAAAAAAAATATGACTTATTAAAGTCATATCAATATTTAGTGATACTTGCTATTGATTGGAATATTATATTTTGTTCACTAAAACAGATGTCAATACTTTTCAATACACTTACATGCAACTTTAAGAATTGTTGTTCAAGCATATTTATAATACTCTAGGGTTTCCAGAATGTAAGCTTAAGAAATTATTTTAGTTGAGACTATAAAGAAAACAGTTTTTTTTCTTAATTTTCACACAACTTGGATGAAAACAGTAGGAAATGCAGAGTTATCTTACCAGGATGAATTGGGCTTTTTGTCCACTTTATTTTGATTCAATTACTCTGACTGGCCTTGGCTGCCCTAAAATAAACTTTCTTTGGCTCAGAGTTAGCTTGGTTCTTCTAAATTTTATGTCTCCCCCCACAGTTTATTTATCTAATGAATGTCTGATTCTCTAGCAGAAATACATAAATGTTGGCAGGGTTTTCTTTCAGTCTGGAGCAGTGCAAGGGACAAACTAAACTTCTCTGGAGCCACTGACTTACTCACCACTAAGCTTAGAATTTATCTCTGGCAGAGACAAGTGCAGGGTGTTGACTATGTTAAAGATGATATATGTAACTGTATATGGTGTTTCATGATGGAGATAATGAAAGACAGGCTATAAGACTTTTGAGGGAAGGTCAGAAGTTAAGTGGTAGCAGTAGATTATAGCTGACCAAGGAAATAGTTTTAGAGTGGAACAAACTGTGTACAATAATTGAGAAAACTGGGGAGAATGCCAAGATTAACATCCTAGTTGTTTACTAGAATAAGAAGTAAATTAATATGTACTAAAAAGATAGCAAATGAATTTGGTCTAGGAGGAAGAGGGACTAGAGTTAGTTGCATTAAAAGAACTGAAGTACTTTTGAAAAAATACTGCTTTTCTCATGACAGTAGAAGTCAGAATTGGAGGGACAGAAAGACTGACTTTCTCCAACTAACAAATTATTATTGGCAGAAGCAGAACTAGATTTCAAAGAATCTTATCTCTTCCAGGTTGGGCTCTAAAAGAAGACAATTTTTAAGGTGGAACTTAGCAAACACTATGTTGGTTAAGGAGAGCTCTTGGGATCAACACCTGAGTGAGGAAGGGGGGGAAATCAAAAGTAGGTAGAGGGAGAAGTCGGTCCAATGACAGTTACAGATGACCCCATAGGGGGTTCTGCTGCTAGAATGGCCGTTGTAATTGTCCCAAATTGGACTTAGATGTCACGCCTTTATGCTCATCCTTTGATGTAGAAATATAGATCATTTTTTAAGGATGCCTGCTAAAACTTCTTAGAAATTTTTCCTTAACAAATAGCTTATACAGTGCAGAAGATAAAATAAAGAACCATGGTTAGGTTGTCCATGAGATACTGATTGGCTAGTAGAAGAATATTGGACCAGGAAACAAGAAAATTGGGTTCAAATCTCACCTCTGCCACTAACTGGTTCTAAAGGCTCATGGATCTCCATTTCCCTTTCTAAATGTAGTACATTAAAGATCCGAATATTAAAAAATATTTTCTATTGAATTTTCATATCCCAATTATGGAGATATGTGTATGAAAAGTACAACATTTTTCTAATCACAATATCTGTTTACCAAAGCCTTGTTCAGAGAGATGAACTTCATTCAATAGCTTGACTTCTTGTTTCTTATTTCTTTTACTTCTCCCTTAGCTTACTATGAAGCAGAGGCTTTATAGAACCATGAAACATTCAAAAGGCAGCAATAGAAGTTCATAGAAGTCATCTTTGTATTGAATGACTCGCTTTTCCATATCCTGGATCTTTTCAATTTACCCAATAGGAAAATTATAAAGTGAATAACATTATTTTATCTGTTTTGAAAAAGTAAACAGTGACAGTTGTGCTGCATTGTTATTTTGCTGGAGGAAAATTGCAAAGCACATATGATATTGATGAAAGCATAATCCCAAGGTTTATATAACAGTTAGGAATGGCTTATGAAAAAAAAAATAGTACAACATTTGGAAGAGATTTCTAAGTCAGGGGCTGGGAGAGGTGGTTCAGAGGATTGCTTGCAGTGGTAATACTGATCACTTGTTATTGCAAAAATGGGCACTGTAGAGTGTAGATAAGGAGGTCATCAATCTTAAAACATTTACTGCGAGAGTTGGTGGGTAAATTTACAATTAGAGAGTTACTATGACTTTTCTAAATCTATATAGGATAATAAATCTTTAGGATAGGATATGGAGTACCAAACTGAAGCAAAATTACTTCCCAAATAAATATGTAGGTACATTACTTATACCTACAAATATATGTACAAGGATGTTTATGGAAACATTATATAGCATAATTTTATATATATATATATATATATGCATATAATAGACACAAATGTGTTTCATTATTATGCAGAGATAGTGTCCCAGGTAAGGTTCTCTGAGAGGCAGATTCTGCTGTGGAATTTAGTCCATGAGACATTTATTCAGAAGTAATTTTGGGATCCGTGTCTGTGGAAGGGAAGTAGGATTGGCTGTGGGCCAACGTAAACCTAGCTGTAGCCTCTGGAGTTAATGTAGCCAGCCAGAGTTGGCCCATCTGGGGTGAAATGACCCAGCCCTCTTTATCCTGCCCCCATCAGCCTTTTGGGGTAGGCTGCCCTGGGTAGGCTGCAGTTCTCTGAGGGTGAGGCAGTCCTCACAAGTGCTGCCAGCTGAAGGTTTTATGCCAGCAGCATATCTAGCAGCTGGAGCTACAAATTCTTTATTGGGAGAATCCAATGGCAGGCCTCCTTGTCTGCCACATACATAGCATGTTATGGACTTAAATATCAACAAATTAACTAATATAAACTATAGATATTTGGCTAATTGACCTCTATACACTTTCCGTTTCCTCATTTTTTAAGATGGTCAATTCACAGGATTTTAAAAAAATTACTACATGTCAAAATGCTTAGAATACTCACTGTAATGTAATGCCCACTATATGAATGTTAGTGATTATAAAATACTAATATAAACTCCCTGAATTTAGAAAGGGTAAATTCCCGGTAACTGGTATCATCCTAATGGTAATTGCACCATAGCTGTAGATTTTCTGCCAATTGGAATATTTTAAAGACAAACACTTCATTTATTATTAACTTAAAAAATGAAAAAAAAAACAAAACACCATAACAACTTCAAGCTTTATATGTCAATAGCCCTTGAAAATTCCATTGCTTTTCATTATGTTTTTAAGTGTTTCCCTAGCATAAGTATCACTGTTTCTACACTAATATTTTAAAATTTCTTTGTCTTAATCGAAAACTCTCAGAAACTAAATGCATAATCCTTGAAAATGTAATTTTAAAATTGTAAAATATGAACCTAGAAGACATGAAAAACACGAAAGTATTTGAAACTACACTGGAAATATAAATTCAATGGTAAGGCTTAAAATGTAGGTAGTTTGTCACATACTTTGGCAGAGGTAGGATGGGTTTGTTTAGTTTCAAAATAACTATGGAAGTCAAAGAATGTGTATGATTTTCTTTTCCTCAAACTAATTTATATGTAATATTTGTTTTCTGATGAATTGACTTAAAGGTTCATATTTCAGAGCTTCTTTGTCAGTAGGAAACTTGGCAAGGGCTCTGGAGATAAAACATTCATTGGTGGTGGAGCCTGTAGCAACTGGGTCAGCCCCCCGCTGCACTTGACATTTTTGTCCTTTAAAAGAGAAAGTAAAAGGGAAGGGACATTTTGGACAGGACAATTTTATGAATGACCCTCTTCCCCACCCAGCTCTATAGACACTCAACAAACTACTTCTGTATGGAAATAGATAATGAATCATCATAACTTTTGTAGGTACTTATGGAATAAAATCAAGTTACATTTTTTATTGAATGTTTTGACTGAGAGAATAATCTTTTATGTACAATAGGACCAGGAGGCTTCTTATGCTTCTGCTCCTTAATGTCCTATTAAGACAAAGTATGACATTCCTGTTAGAGAAATCATGAACTACAAGAGGAATTATTGTCTTTTAAAATAAATGTTTAGAGAAATATAAACATGCCATAAAGATTTCGGTTGTTCAAAGGCTAGCAAGCCCAGTATCCTAATAACTTTCACACAAGAGGACTGTGATAAAAGACTACGCTGACGATGGACCTAGGGAGGATGCCACCATTTTTCCATAAGAAGTACTTTCATGGTGAAACGAAATTGAGGGAGCTGGTGGCATGCACATTTTTTGTCTCTCAACTCATGAAGTGCGTAAAATTAAAAACCAAGACCACTGAGAAGAGTTTAGTACTTGGGAACTGTACATCCCTTTATTGCATATACACAAAAGATTATATTAGCTAAAATGGCAAACTCTTACTCTTCTCCCAAATTGAGCAATGAGAACTCCCAAAATGAAGAGATATATACATCTTGAAAACTATGATCACAAATATATCCCTATTTGAAGTTTAGAAATGGAGTTCATTAATTAGCTATAGAGCCTAAAATTTATTATAACCTAAATGAAATTTATTTTTAATTATATTTTATTGATTATTCTATTACAGTTGTCTTGACTTTTCCTCCTTTGCCCCCCTCTACCCAGCATCCCCCATTCCCTCAGACAACCCCCCATCATTGTTCATGTCCATGGATCATGCGTGTAAGTCCTTTGACTGCTCCATTTCCTATACTGTACTTTACATCCCCATGGCTATTCTGTAACTATCTGTTTGTACTTCTTAATCCCCTCACCTCTTCACCCAGTCTCCCACACTCCCTTCCCATCTGGCAAACATCAAAATTCTCTCTGTATCCATGATTCTGTCTCTGTTCTTGTTTTCTTACTTTGTTTTTTAGATTCAATTGTTGATAGATGTGCATTTCAACCATTTTATTGTTCATAGTTTTGATCTTATTTTTCTTAAATGAGTCCCTTTAACATTTCATATGATAATGGTTTGGTGAAGATGAACTCTTTTAGTTTGTTTGTTTTTTTTTTCTTGTTTGGGAAGCTTTTTATCTGCCCTTTGATTCTAAATGATAGCTTTGCTGGGTAAAGCAGTCCTGGCTGTAGGCCCCTGCTTTCCATGACTTTGAATATTTCTTGCCAATCCCTCCTGCCTGCAAAGTTTCCTTTAAGAAATCAGCTGACAGTTTTATGGGAATTCCACTGTAGGTCACTAACTGATCTTCTCTTGCTGCTTTTAAGATTCTCTCTTTATCTTTAACTTTTGACGTTATAATTATGGTGTGTCTTGGAGTGGGCCTCTTTGCATCCATCTTGTTTGGGACTCTCTGCTCTGCCTGGACTTGCATGTCTATTCCTTCACCAAATTAGGGAAGTTTTATTTCATTATTTTTTAAAATAGATTTCCAATTTCTTGCTCTTTCTCTTCTTTTGGCACCCCTAGGATGAGAATGTTGGACCTCTTGAAATTGTCCCAGATGCTGCCTACACTGCTGTCATTTTTCTTTTTTCTTTTTGGATTCTTTTTCTTCTTGTTCTTCTGATTGGTTGTTTCTTCCTCCTTTATGTTCTAAATCATTGATTTGTTGCTCATCTTCATCCACTCTACTATTGTTTTTCTGTAAATTGTTCTTTATTTCATTAGTGTGTCCTTTGTTTCTGACTAGATCTTTTTTATGCTGTTGAGGTCCTCACTGAGTTCCTTGAGCATCCTTATAAGCAGTGTTTTGAACTCTGCACCTGATAGTTTGCTTATCTCCATTTCACTTAGCTCTTTTTCATGAGTTTTGATCTGTTCTTTATTTGGACCATGTTTCTATGTCTCCTCATTTTGGCAGCCTCCCTGTGTTTGTTTCTATGTATTAGATAGAGCTGTTTTACTCAGTGTCTCGGTAGTGTGGCTTAATATAGTAGGTATCTTATAGGGTCCAGTGGCACAGACTCCTCTATCATCCAATCTGGGCACTCAAATGTGTGCCCTTTAATGTGTTTTTTAAAAAAATCTGTAGTTGTCAGATTTCTATTCAGCTTGATTTCTGATGATCCTGAATGATGGTTGTTCTATATTCTAGCTGTAATTTTGATGCGGTTGTGCAAAGAGGTGAGCCATGTCTGCCTATGCTGCCATCTTGACTGGACCCTAAATGAAATTTAAATAAAACAGTTCAAAAAACAGTTGCAAGTATCTGAAACTATCAACCAGGTATGAGTTATGGACATGATTTCAACATTCTACATGAAGAAAGTTTTAAACTTTTTAAGTTATATAATCTCTAATTAAATGCATTCAGATTGGCAGAAATAGATAACCATTTTAAGGCACCTAGAATATAAAGCAGCATACCCAAAAAGGTGGTTGACTGGATGCAAGAATGATGAGTGATATAATTTTTCTACTGTTTCTCCATTCCCTCTTAAATCAGCAATTTTCAAAGTTTGGTCCTTGGATCAGCAGCATCACCAATACCTGGGAACTTGTGAGAAATACAAATTCTCAAGAGCCTAGACCTACTAAATAAAAAACTTCAGGGCGAGACCCATCAATCTGCGTTTAATAGGACCTCCAGGTGATTCTGATGCAAACTTAATACTAAGGATCATTGTTTTAGAGAAAGAAATGCTATTCTATTAAATTATATACAGATTTCAACTTTCATATGTTTGAATTTCAGATAACATGAACTTTAGACATAGCTGACTCATTGCCAATTGATTTCATCATATGGTGATGTCAACAATTCATCTTCCTTAGGATTATTTTTTCATCTGTATGCATTGGCTTGTTCAATTGTTGAATATGATTATTTTTTATTAAATTTCACTTGCTTTGATATGAAAAGAGTGCAAAATAGAAAAATACCAAAGTACTGATATTATGTGTTGAAACAGAATTCTCATAAACTTCATGAATAAAATAATACTTCAAATTATTAAGTGTACCAGAAGTTGCAAATTTTTAGTCCCACTTGCATGCATATGGGACCTAAACTTATTGATTTTGTGTTTAATCATGGAAGAAAATACAAACAAGTCAAAAAATGTATGAAGTACAGGAAACATCACTAAAAATTGTGATTTAAAGAAAAATGTAATTTCAGGTCATAAAACATTTTTTGTGTCACTGGGAATGAGAACACTCTTAAAACATGTAGAAAAATATCTCATAGCTTTAGTTATTGACTTGTGTGTGTGTGTACTTTCACGTGACTGATCTCATCTAAAAAAAATTATGAAATTTCTTTTGGTATCAGAGAGTCAAATATAGAATGCCAGTTCTATGCTACTCATGCGTTGTACACTTAATTTCTGCTGATTACATTATTTTAATAAGGATATTCTTTTATTGTAATCTTTCTATATTTTACTTAGCAATACAAGGGATCTAGAGCCAAATGGAAAAATTTAGAGAGATAACATATTATTATTAAGATGTTATTACTTATATTTTTCCTATTTAAAATGGAGAAACTTTCGTGGAAGCTATAGGGAAAAGCCTGTAAAGGCAAAACATTAGGATTGAATAAAATGCATTCATCTAGATTGTAGAAGCTTATGTTGGAAAGTAATCATATTAAAAAAGTAAGAAAACATACTAGGCTTAAGTCATATTATTTATGGTTTAAATATTTGTATTGTATAACCTTTATTTAATATGAGAAATTAATATTATAAAACATATGAATTTAGAAATTTGGTGAAAATCAGTTATTAATATCCAAGCTGATTTTTCTTAAGCATCAATTTATATCTAATTCACTTTGTAATCAAGAACATTTTATAATTGGAGAGTATGCCAATTTATCAGGAACAATTTGTTTTTAGAGATCAGCTCTTCAATCTCTGTGTGGTAAATTGATTGCAAAAATGGCCCATCCTCCATTCACTCCTGCCCTTTGCAGTGTGACTCAGTAGCTTCAAGTAGCAGTCTATGTCCTTATTCCTTGAATTTGGATTAAACTTGGAATTAGCTTTGCCTGGTAGAATGTAGTGGAATGATAATGTGCCAGTTAGGAGACCTTGTGCTTTCACTATTTTTCTTTGAAACCTTCCCAGCTACTATGAGAACAAGACAAGTGTGTCCCACAGAATGACAAGTCATATATCTTATTCACCCCGATAGCCCTGCACAATAGTAAGCAAACAGCCAGACAAACGAGTGAGAAAAATCTAACAGCCAGTCCCTAGCCTTACCAACAACTGAATATAAATGTTGGAGAAAGCCCACTTAGGATTAATCAAGCTTGGCTCAGATCAGTAGTGCCATCCAGCTGAACGGCAGACTCCAATTCAAACAAAATCCACATTCATGAGTGTATGAATGACACTGAGTTTTTGCTATTTGTGTCAATCAGAGTTGTCATAGGCAAAGGAAAAATTGTTTTCTGCATCGTGATTACTTGCTTTTGTGTTTTATGCAGCAGGTTTTTCCCTGGCACTTGATAATTTGCTTGCAATTTTGGAGTAAGAAGATACTTCTGATAGTATGTTCAGTCATTTGAACTGAAAGATTGATGAAAATACTCAGTGTAGAAGGCCATTACAACTTGTTTTCTTAATCTGAATTTCTGTTCATAAAATTTTTATTACTTTCTTTGGTAGTAGATTAAGATCTTGTGCCTTTTTTGTGCCTGATTTTCCATAATTCTTAATATTGAATGAACAAATACATGCTGCTCAAAGAGCTTCAAGAGTTCTTTTTCCTTGTTTAATAAGTGACCACTGTTCAGGAAATTTACCACAAAATGCATGCTTACATTTTAGGGTACAAATATGCACAATCAAAAAATAGATAATAAAACCACTTCAATGATTGAAAAGATTCTATTTGATAATTTTAGAGTCACACAAGTGCATCTGGTATCTCATGACTGTGAACTTATAAACAACCATAATCGGGTTGAACTGTTGAAAGAGTTGCAAACCCATAAAGGATTACTTTACAACTGATGGAAGAAATGATTAACCTCCTGTTTGCCTGGAAGAGAAAGATGTATTTTAAGATACAAATTCAAGGCCATAGCTGGAGTTGATCTTTTCTAACATTTTGGATATACTAGTTCTGGGATGTGTAGACTTTCACAAATGGGCTTGTTTTTGATGGAGTTTCAGGTGAAGTAGTGGGGGTCACAGGAGTAAGGTTATTGTGAATGGCTGGCTCTTATTTTCACCAGAGTGAGGCACTGGCTGATCGGCTGTTGTCTAGACTTATCACTGATGGGCAGAATTTCAAAAGCTGTGGGGTGTCAACTGACTCAACCCACCGCAACTTCCAGTTCTACAAACATCATTCATGATCCAAGATGGCGGAGTAAATGGAACTACAATAACCTCCTCCCAGGACCAATCTGTAATTACTACTAAATTGTAGAGAAATCGTCCTGAATAACCAACTGAACACTAACTGGAGAGAAGCCTTATAACCAAGGACAGGCAGAAGAAACTACTTCACCACAACAAGACTGGTAGGCAGTGCAGAAGAAGCATGGGAAGGCTGGCTGGGCTCCCATGGGTGGCAGCTGAGTTCCAGAGGGATATTTCAATGGTTGGAGGGATCCCCCTGAGAAGTGTGGTGTCTAAATCCCAAGCTGGGCTCCCCGCCCTTCAGCACCAGAGCCAGAAAGGAACTGACATGACATCCAGCTGTGAAAAGCATCAGGGTTTCTGTGCCGGGGAGTGATGACTGGAGATGCAGAGAACCTCTTAAAGGGCTAACACAAAATTTTGTTTCTAGCCACTTACCCTGAGCTCTGGCAGAAAAGAGCAAAGTAGACTAGAGATGCTTGAGAAAAGCCTGGGTTGGTGGCTCTGGGGAGAGAACTGAAGGAACAGTAGCCAGGATCCCTGTGCTGAGACAGCCAGAAGACATAGGGTAGATGAATGGGTAAGAAAACAAGATCAATATACAGGGTGTGGCAAAAATGACACCCCTTTTTATTATAAAGTCTTTTATTACAAAATCATACGCATGCAATTCTGTAACATAACAATATCACATTCAAGTACATCAAATGACATTTTAAGTGAAATGTTCATATTAAAACTATAAATTATTACACCCATATAATTACCCTACCAACCACGCTTAAGCAAATGTTACTTCTGCTAGACCCTGTAAATGCTATCTCTAAGAGATCCATCTCAGGTCAAAAGATACACACAGAATAAAAGTAAAGAGATGGAAAAATATATTGTATGCAAATGGAAGGGAAAAAAAGCTGGGGTAGCAATACATATATCTGACAAGAGAGACTTCAAAACCAAGGTTATAATAAGAGACAAAGAAGGGCACTACATAATGATAAAGGGAACAATCCAATAAGAGGATATAACCCTAGTAAACATTTACGCACCTAACATAAGAACACCTAAATATGTGAGGCAAATCTTGATGGACATAAAGGGAGAGATTGAAAGAAATATAGTTATAGTTGGGGATTTTAATACCCCATTGACTTCAATCAATAGATCTTCCAGACAGTGAATCAACAAGGATTCAGTTGCCTTAAATGAATCACTAAGTCAAATGGATTTAATGGGTATCTTCAAAGCATTTCACCCCAAAGCAGCAGAATATACACACTTTTCAAATACACATGGAGCATTTTCTTGTTAGACCACATGTTAACACAAAACAAGTCTGAATAAATTTAAAATTGAAATCATATCAAGCATCTTCTCTGATCAGAATGCTATGAAATCAGATATCAAGCACAAGAAAAAGCACAAAAAACACACAAAGACATAGAAACTAAATAACATGTTATTAAACAATGAATGTGTCAATAACAAGATCAAGGAAAAAATCAAAAGATACCTTGAAACAAATGAAAAGGACAGAACAATCCAAAATCTGTGGGACAATGGGAAAGCAGTCCTAAGAGGGAAATTCATAGCAATACAGGCCTAGCTCAAAAAAAATAAAATAAAATAAAAATAAATAAATAAATAAATAAAAAGAAAAGAAAGAAAAAAGAAAGAAAAAGAAAAAGCTCAAATAAATAATCTAAGTTCACACTTAAAGGAACTTAAAAAAGAACAGCAAATAAAGCCTAAAGTGAGTAGAAAGAAGGAAATAATAAAGATGAGAGCAGAGATAAAGAAATAGAGCCTAAAATAACAATACAGAAGATCAATGAATCCAAGAGCTGGTTCTTTGAAAGGGTAAACAAGATTGACAAAACTTTAACCAGACTCATCAAGACAAAAGAGAGGACCCAAATAAGTAAAATTAGAAATGAAAGAGAAAAAAATATCGATTGACACCAAAGAAACACAAAGGATTGTATGAAAATACTATGAACGACAATATATCAACAAACAGGCCAACCTGGATGAAAGGGATAAATTTCTAGAAACATACAATCTTCCAAAACTAAATCAGAAAATATCAGAGAACCTGAACAGACAGATTACACGTGCTGAAATTGAAGCAGTAACCAAAAAACTCCTAACAAATAAAAGCCCTGGACTGCAGAGCTTCACAGGTGAATTTTCCAAATATACTGAGAACAACTAATACCTTTTCTCCTCAAACTATTTCATAAAATTCAAGAGGAGAGAAGGATCCCAAACTCATTTCACAAGTCCAGCCTTATCTTGTTTCCAAAAATAGATAAATATACTATAAAGAAAGAGAACTACAGGCAAATATCCCTGAAAAACATAGATGCTAAAATCCTCAACAAAATGTTAGCAAACTGAATACAGCAATGCATGAAAAAGATCATACACCATGATCAATTGGGATTCATTCTGGGAATTCAAGATTGGTACAACATTCACAGATCAATAAATGTGATTCACCACATAAACAAAATGAAGGATAAAAGCCACATGATCATAACAATAGATGCAGAAACAACATTTCATAAAATCAAGCACCCATTTATGATAAAAACTCTCACAAAGTGGAATTAGAGGGAACATACCTAACCATAATAAAGGCCATATATGACAAACCCACTGCCAGCGCAATACTCAATGGGCAGAAACTACAAGCGTTCCCCTTAAGATCAGGAGCAAGAAAGGAATGTCTGATTTTACCTCTCTTATTCAACATAGAGGGGAAGTCATAGTCACATCAGTTGGACAAGAAGAAGAAATAAAAGGCATCCAAATTGGAAAGGAAGAAGTAAAACTCATTGTCTTCAGGTGACATGATATTGTACATAGAAAACCCCAAAGTCCACCAAGAAACTACTAGTTCTGATAAATGAATTCAGCAAAGTAGCAGGATACAAAATTAATATCCAGAAATCAGTTGCATTTTATATGCCAATAACAAACTAACAGAAATGGAAACAAGCAAACGATGTCACTCAAAATTGCTACAAAAATAATAAAATACCTAGGAATAAACCTAACCAAGAATTTAAATGACCTGTACACAGAAAATAATAAGACACTGAAGGAAAAAATAGAAGATACAAATAAGTGGAAACATATACCATGTTCATGGATAGGTAGAATTAACATCATTACAATGCCCATACTACCCAAAGCTATCAATAGATTCAATGCAATTCCTATCAAAATCCCAATGATGTATTTCACAGAAATAGAACAAATATTTCAAAAATTTAATAGAACCACAAAAAGCCCTGCATAGCAATAGAAATACTGAGAAAGAAGAACATAGTTGGAGGAATCACACTACCTAATATGACACTATACTATAACGCCATAGTAATCAAAACAGCATGGCACTGGCATAAAAAGAGACTCATAGATCAATGGAATAGAAAAGAGAGCCCAAAAATAAACCCACACTTTTAGAGTCAATATGCAACAGAGGAAGAAAACACATACAATGGGCTAAAGAGAGTTTATTCAATAAACGGTATTGGGAAAATCAGACAGATATGTGTAGGAAAATGAAACTAGACCACCCTCTTATACCACACACAAGAATAAATTCAGATTTGGGGGAACTTCCAGTCAAGATGGAGGAATAGGTAAACATGGCTAGCATCCTCACACAGCCACAGCAAAAATTGCAACTAAACTACAAAACAAATATCACCCAGCATCATCAAAAAATCCAACTGTATGGAAGTCCAGCAACTGAGGAATTAAAACAAGCCACATTCATCCAGGTGGGTAGGAGGAGCAGAGACACGGACACATGGAATGGGCTATACCACACCAATGTGTATAAAAATCGGGAAAAATACCTCAGGAGTGAGGGATCCCAGCCCCAGACCAGACCACACAGCCCAGGGTTCCAGTGCCAGGAAGATAAGTCTTATAACTTCTGGCTGTAAAAATCAGTGGTGGTTGGAATGACTGAAGAAACTGCAGTGTTCTCAGGAGTCTCCTCTCAAAGGATCTGCAAAGGACTTGGGACTTACACAGACTTACGCAGTTCCCTCGGGGCTCCAGCAATGGGGCAGCAGCTGGAAGGGCACCAGTGGCATACAGTAGAAATTGAAGTGCCTGGCATCAGGGTGAGTGCTGAGGGACAGCTTCCTCCAGGACAAAATTCCAGAGGCCAGACAGCAGCAATTGCCCACTTTCTGAGCCCTTCCACACACAGAGCTACAGAGCAGTGACACCATACCAGAGACTCCATCAACCTGGTTCACGAGGGTTGCTTCATCCTGGCAATTACCTGAGGCTTTACTCCATCCAACTTACCAGTGTGCTTTTCTACAATAGGTCATGCTACTTAGACAAGGTCAAAGCAGCTCTATCTAATACATAGAACAAACACAGGAAGGTTGCCAAAATGAGGAGACAAAAAAATGTGGCCCAAATGAAACAATAGAATGAAACTCTAGAAAAAGAACTAAACAAAATGGAGATAAACAATCCACCAGATGCAGAGTTCAAAACACTGGTTATAAGGATGCTCAAGGAACTCACTGGGTACTTCAAAAGCATAAAAAAGACACACTAAGTGAAATAAAGAAACATTTACAGGAAACCATTAGGAAGTGGATGAGGCAAAGAATCAAATCAATGATTTGGACTATAAGGAAGAAAAAAAAAACAATCAGAACGCAAGACAAAAGAATAAAAAACAAACAAGGATAGGCTAAGGAGCCTCTGGGACACGTTCACATCTACAAACACTCTCATCATACAGGTGCTGGAAGGAGAAGAGAAAAAGCAAGAAACTGAAAATCTATCTGAAAAAATAATGAATGAAATCTTTCCTAATTTGGTGAAGGAAGTAGACGTACAATTCCAGAAAGCACAGAGAGTCCCAAACAAGATGGACCCAAAGAGGAGCACACCAAGACACATCATAATTAAAATGCCAAAGGTTAAAGATAGAGAGAGAATCTTAAAAGCAGGAAGAGAAAAAGATAGTTTTCTACAAAGTTGTTCCCATAGGCTATCAGCTGATTTCTCAAAAGAAACTTTGCAGGCTAGAAGAGACTGGCAAGAAGTATTCAAATTGATGAAAAGCAAGGCACTACAACTTAGATTACTCTATCCAGCAAAGCTATCCTTTAAAATCGAAGGGCAGATTAAGTGCTTCCCAGACAAAGTAAAGCTAAAGGAGTTCATCATTACCAGCCATTATTATATGAAATGTTAAAAAAACTAATTTAAGAAAAAGAAGATCGAAACTATGAACATTAAAATGGCAATAAATTCACAAGTAACAACAATTGAATATAAAAAACTAAACAAACAAACAGAGCAGAAACAGAATCATAGATATGGAGATCTTTGAAGGGTTATCAGTGGGGAGGAAGATGGGGGAGAATGGCAGAAAAATTTCAGGGATTAAGAAGTACAAATTGGTACGTACAGAATAAGACAAGTGGAGGTTAAGAACAGTATAGGAAATGGAGTAGCCAAAGAACTTATATGCATGACCCATGGACATAAACTAAGAGGTGGGGTATTGCTGGAGGGAATGGGGAATATCAGATGGGGGGATATAGAGGAAAATATTGGAACAACTGTAATAGCATAATCGATAAAATATATATTTTTAAAAAGAATAAATTCAAAATGGATCAAAGACTTAAGTGTTAGTCCTTAACCCATAAAAATCATTGAAGAAAACATAGGCAGCAAAATCTCAGACATTGCTCGTAGCAATATTTTATCAGATATATCTTCACGTGCAAGGGAAACAAAATTAACAAATGTGACTACAACAAACAAAAGTTTTTGCACAGCAAAGAAAATAAAAAGCCCACAGAATGGGGGAACATATTCACTGACACATCTGATAAGGGGTTAATATCTAAACTTTATAAAAAACTTAGAAAACTCAACACCAAAAAACCAAGCAAGACAATTAAAAATGGTCAAAGGACCTGAATAGACACTTCTCCAAAGAAGACATATACAGATGGCCAATAGACATATGAAAGGATGCTCAACATCACTAGTCATCAGAGAAATGCAAATTAAAACCACAATGAGCTATCATCTCACACATGTCAGAATGGTGATCATCAATAAATTAACAAGTGCTGGTGAGAAAGTAGAGAAAGGGGAACCCTTTTGCACTGTTGGTAGGAATGCAGACTGGTGCAGCCACTATGGAAAACAGTATGGAGATGCCTCAAAAATTAAAAATGGATGTGCCTTTTGACCTAGCATTCTCACTTCTGGAAATACTATCCAAAGGGACCCAAAACACTAATTCAAAAGACATAAGCACCCTTATGCCCATTGCAGCGTTATTTACAATCACCAAGATATGGAAGCAGCCAAAGTGTCTATCAGTAGATGAGTGGATAAAACAACTATGGGACATTTACATGATGGAATACTACTCATCTATAAAAAAGAAGATATTTTTACCCCTTGCGACTATATGGATGGACCTGGAGAATATTATGCTAAGTGGAATAAGCCACTCAGAAAAAGACAAATATCATATAACTTCACTCATATGTGAAATCTAATGAACAGACTGAACTAATGAGGAGAATGGGGACAGACTCATAGATGGATAGGTAGCAGGGTGACAGCTAGTGGTGGGGAGGGGGAGGTGAGGAGGTGGAGGTTTTGAGCAAAAAGAAAACAGAGCTCATGGACATCGAGAACAGTGCGATGATTGCTGGGGAGGGGGTGATATAAGGGGACTAAATAGTAATGGAAAAAAATACAATAATGATTAAATTTTCAGCAAAAACAAATTTGGAGTGTCATTCAGTTGCTAACTTTGAGAAACAATACTGTAGTTGACCGGTGAGTTTCAGAGCATGTGTACAGATTTGAAGTTATCTCCACTTGTTGGTGGCTACTTGTCATGACTCAGAACTCTGGCCCAAAACAGTCCTTAGCCATCTTTGAGTGTGAAAAACTGCTACTTTAGATTTAGTTACCTGTGCTGTTTTCCCTCAGTCAAAATGTAGGAGAAAAAATAAGGGATTGTCCAAATCTTTATTTGTGAAGTTATGGCTTTTATTAACATCATTTAGGTGATTAAAGTGCCAATTATTGTAGCAGAAAAATAGGTCTGTCATATTTTTGAATTTTTTTTTGACCAAAGTTGAATAAAGGGCACTTGTGGTATCCTATCAAAGTTAGTACAGGACACAGAACAAAATTATTAAATACAGGATATATATACATACAGGATAATTGGCAACCATCATGAACACAGATAGTTGGTAGACCCTTCTACAACAAAAGTGTTGGGTTTTTAAATTTTTGTTTTTGGTGGGGTGTAGTGAACACATCCAATGACAAGGGAGCTATGTGTCCTGAATATGTGCAGAACAGTTGTCATGTGCCGATTGTGGGAAGCCTCTTCATTGCACTGAACCTTGATTTTAACCCACTGATCCACATTCTAATCTTTGTTTTCGCGCAGAACAAGTCTAATCCTTCTTCCACAATGTATTTTCCCAAAGATTTTCTTATAGTTATGCATCTTTCTGAGCTTTCCCTTATGAAGGTGAACTATCCAAGTACTCCATTTCCTTGTCTTACCAAGTTAATAAGTCTATTAAAAAATAATCAAGAATGTAAGTTTAGTTTAAAATGACTTATTTTTTTGTGTAGTGGCACCGGTTGTAATGATTAACATGTCTATTTTCTGTATTTACAAATGTTCCATCTAAGCTAGGATCTTACCTGCAGTTAGTTTTGAAAATAATTTCTTCACTTTATCATTGTCATTGGTAGTTTCTTTCTACTTTTTCTCAAAGATAACAATAAGTGCAGAGATTTTTTAAAAATTTTTTTTTTGGATAGCCACAGAATCCAGACATGTAATTTTCTGGGCCACGAGCCCTGACTCTTTCTTTTACAACTTCTTAATATATCTTGTATTTCAGTTCCCTCTTAACAACTTCTATATTCTTTTCAATAGCAGCTTTGCAAATCTGGGATTAATTCTTATATAAGAACCGCTTTTGTTATGAAAGAAGCTATGTCTTCATAGATAAAGCAGCTGTAATGCGTATTTAACCGTTTATTTTAATATGCCTCTGGTACTCTTGTGACAAAAGGGGAAGTCTCATAGAGGCATCATATTTTCAACTTTAGAAAATAAAATTATATATGATTCCAAGGTTTTTTTTTAATAAAGTTTCTTTATTAAAGTATCATGGAGTTTATTACATGGTGTTTATAATTAAGGCCCCAAATCAAAATATTTTTACTTTCTTATGTTAGGTTCCAAGAAATATGTTATGTTATTCATAACATCTAAATGGTGCACCTTGACCTTGAAATAAACCCAAGTGAAATGTAGAAAAGCAAATTATACCCACATTTTGCTGGTGATAAAGAACCATTGCATTTCATACATATTTTACTTTTTATACATAACATGTCATTTTAATATATTTTTCATTTAGTAGGTAGTATTTAAATATTTTTCCATGTTAATAAATTAGCAACTGGCTTTAGTTATGGGCATTCTATATTTTAATATTTTTCATTGATTTTCAACATTTACATAGTAAATGTAATCATCATAGCTGTTTTAAATGTAAACTGCTTAACTTGGCAGATGATAATTTATTGCAGAGTTGAGCCTCTAGTCATATAAATTTAATGAACTAATTGCTGATAATATATAGTAAAGAAAACAAAATGTGCATATTATTTAAGTACATTGGGAGATGTACTTAAGAAGATTTTAAAATGGAAATCTATGAAATTCCCAATCTTCTACTATGTTGTTTTGTATAGTTTTCCAGAGTATTTGGCATTATGTAATTATTTTTTGATCTTATGATTTAAACAAAAATTGCACATAAGTCCTCAATATGTGCTTTAGGTACTATTGCTGTATAACAAACCACACTGAACTTAAAAGTTATAAGGAACAACCATTTTATTACTCTCATGGAATCTGTGGATCAGGAATTAGGAAAGGGCACAGAAAGGACAAATGTTTCTTCCTCCACAGTGTCTGGAGCCTCAGCTGGGAATGCTTAGGGGTGACTGTGGCCTTGAACATCTGGGACTGGGAAAGTTATTTTTCAAGATGGCTTCTTCATTCACATTCTGGCATCTGGGCTGGGTCTGTTGACTGAAGCACCTACACATGACCTCTCCATGTGATGTCGATTCCTCAAGATCATGGTGGGTGGGTTCTGAAAGGGTATGTCCCAAAAGGGGCCTCCAAAGAGCAGGTGGTAGAATCAGATTAGGAAAAAACTGCATAGCCTCAGAAGTTACAACACATCACTTCCACAGGGTTTGACTGGTTAGAAAAGAGCAACTAAGGTTGGAGTCAAGGAGAGGGGACATGGATACCACCTGTCAGGTCAGGGGTATCAAAGAACTTGTGGGCATATTTTAAAACCATTGCAATCTATGAGTAATATATGATCATATACCAGTACATTCATTTTATAAAAAATTTTTTTGAAATATCTAATATCATCTTTATAACATACAAATCCTAAATTAATACCTAATTATTTCAACTTCCCAGGGTTCACATCTTTGTGTAATCTCTTCTCTGTGAGTGTGGACGGAGCCTGTCTCTTGTTTCTAATTGATAGGATAGGGTTATGGGATGTTATTTCTGTAGTTACATTACACCGTATGCAGCGCTGTCTTAGAAGACTGGGCTAGGGACTCTTCTCTAGGCTCAGTGAAGTAAAAGGTCATACGGGAGAACCCCACCTGGCAAGAACTGTGGGTGGTCGCTAGGACCTGAGGGTAGTCTCCAGTCACTAGCCCGCAAAAAGTCAGGACTTATAATCATGTAGCTACAGACAAATGGGTTCTACCAATACCCTGAATGAACTTGAAAGTGGATTCTTCCCCTGCTGAGATCCCAGCTGAGAGTATAGTCCATTTACCGTGATCACACCCATGTGAGACCCTGAGAAGACCTAGTTAAACTATGCTCAGATTCCTGACATACTGAGATGTGAGATAATAATATATGTCATTTTAAGCTGCTAGTTTGTGGTAATTTGTTACACAGTGACGGAAAACTAATACGATCTTATGGCATGTTTCCATTTATGCTGTGGTTTTAATCATATAGAGTAACCATATGGCTTTTGTCCAAACTGAGACCCTTTTGAATTTGAAAACTGCACTAAAATTAACAGTAATTTTGTAAATTTTGAAACACTTATTGACCATTATGTTGGTGTACCTATAAAATAGCTTTTTAAAAAATATATTTTAAATTTATCTTTACAAAATAAAAATATATACCTATTTATATTAGAGCAAATAGATTTCATTGTTGTAATTGTCTGAATATCAAAACCCTCAAAACTACATATATCATGAACTTAATTCATTTTAGTCATGTCTTTTTCTAATAGCACATCACTGATATTTTCTAAAATGTGTGTACATGCTTTTTTCAATATGTGCTTAACATCAATTTTTTCCATAGTAGTTCTGCATTCTTTTCTAAAGTTACATATTTTATTTAATAAAATTGAAGTTTAACTTTTTAATTGGACTCTTTTCTATGCATCACAAGTTTATTTTTTGTTTCTTTGTATTTTTTTAAATTGAAATAATACTTTTATACACTTACTGAGGTTTCTGGTAAACTCAGAAAAACATTTTCTACATAGAAGGTGTTCTTAATTCCCATAAATTATTCAAAGTTTTTAACTGAACTAATTATAAAATACTGTAATTTTAATTGCCTTTAGAACACTTTTGCATTGACAGAAATAATTACAATAAGGTTGCATCAATCAGGTTGTCTATAATATGTTATTCTATTCCAATTCAATATCTATAGTTCAACATTAAAAGTCATCATCCTATTCAATACAAATACTGCAGCAGCTTTCAACCTTTCTTATCTCATGGCAGACATAAACAAATTACTAAAATTCTGTGGTATACCAAAATATATTTTTGCTGATGTAATTAAAAATAGGTATAATTTTGATTCATTCACAAAGGACCACTATTGCGTGTTGGCTGTTGGCATTTTTTTCATTTGTCTAAGAGAAAAGAGGTCAGTGTCCCTGAGTAAATAGTCAGATATTGCATGTTTTAAAATTTTTGTGACAAACCGGTTGAAAATAGCTTCTGTATTGTTCAAAGGCTGTGTTTTGTTTCCTTTTGTTTTGTTTTTCAACATCAGTTCATCACAAATAAAATGTGGTTTATGATGTATATTCTAATACTTGTAAATTTTGACATTCATATCTTCAATTGTGATTAGTAGATCATTTCCCCAGTTTGGACACATTCATGAATCATTTTTGCTTCACAACCAATTCCAAGTACATTTTTACTCTTTAGGTTCTTTAGTAAGGACATTGCTTTTACACTACTACTGTGTTCCAACAAGATTTTTATTTGTATTAGCACAACAAAAAATTTTTTCTTCAGTGTTGAACTTTTAACTGAACTTGCTCTAGTATCCACAGTAAAGTCAGATATTTTACCTTGGTAGAATAAATTTCAAAAGCTATATTTGATTCCATCAATCATATGAAAAGCTAAATCAAAACTTTGTCAAAATTAGTTGAGTGCCTTTCCATCTGAAATCTCTGAAGACAATGTAATAAATAGGTATCACTTACAAGCTCTCTTCCTCATGAAGTGAATATATTACTAGCCCTCGCTTTACTGCCCATATGTGCAAACACACACACACTCTACATACATGCATGAAAGCAAAACAAAAAGCCAAAAATATCCTCAGATGTAAATAGGCAGAATTAATTTAGAATATTCATTTATCTCAATGAAAAGTCATACTTTATATATTGACCTGATTTTTAGAATATTAGAACCTTTGTGAACAACTTTATAAATCAATCTGTCTCTGATATGTATTGAATATTTTTGTAAATGATTCTGCTAAATGGTGAAAGCATTTTGTTCAAAAAGAGTTGAAAGAGTTGTTCAAAAAGAGTTGGCCTTATACTACATATGAATAGATCTACCTATCTACCTATTTCACCTCTGAATGTGCATGTGTTTAGATGTTGTCATAGGACCTAGTCTACTTAAAATACTAGTGCTTCTATTGTAGATTTATGTCTTATTTTCACACAATCTGTACAACTCTCATGGTAGATGGTAAATATTGAAACACATTTTGTTCAAATGACAAGTGCATCACCAACTATACTGGAAAATGGAAATTTAGAACTCATTATTTTAAATGCACATTTCTATTTTCTCATGCGATTGCTATCAACAGATTTTATTGCAAAATAAATAGTATTCATATAAATAAAAATTCAATAAACTGGGGTAGATTTACATTGTGCAGTAAGTTTTTAAAAACTCCACAATATTCAGTGTTCACTACGCTCTATACATCACAGCCGGACTGTTCAACCTCCATTCCCTTTTATAATTCATGTATGCTTAGCCTTTAATTTTCAATATTTCCCTCTGACCCAGAGGATTGGTATTCTGACAGCTTCAGACATTTCACAGGACTAGGAAGGGGATATGGGACAACAAACTAGCTGGTGAGACCAAGGGACCAGCAGGGGCTGATGGGTAGATTTCTTTAACCATCATCACCACCTAAGACCAGAGAGAATTAGCTGTCCCTTGCTGCTTCTCACAAAGCACATTTTATTTTATCAGCTGGCACCCTGAATGCTGTCCTTGAAAGGGAGATCGTAGTTATATGTTGCATCTGGAAAAGATCAAATAAAGAGGCTTGTTGCTGGTCACCTTACAGATTTAACCACGTGTGAAAGTGAGAACTCCATTCTCGGAACAAACGTCTCACACACTGCAAAATGAGATTATGGCAGAAGCTGGAAGCACAATATGGAGATTGACTTAACCCATCTTGGCTCATTTTAATAGTTATTAAATAACACTGTTAAAAATGAGAAATTCAGGAAACTTTAAATAGTACAGGATACTGGGACGAGTATAACCCAGGACTGAACCAAGCAAATCTGGTCTTACTGGTATAGGTGATGAGAAAGGCATGGTGGACCCAGACATTTAAGCTAAGGAGAAGGGACGAAGGACTATCAATTAACTGTCTAAGTAATAATTTAGAATCATATTCAAAACAATTTCATAATTATTAATTCATGTCATCATGAGATAAAATTCTTACCCCCTGCTGCCAAAAATTTCAGATAGTACAATTTTTAAGAGCCCAAGTATATTTTTCAAGATAGCAACTACAGTTTTCCTATTGTTATTTTCTAGTTTATCTATTTAATAAAATGATAAACAATGTCATATGTATTGATAAATCTTCCACTTTAAGGGGGTAGTATTAAGTGATACCATCACAAAATTTGGCGACAAGCTGCTTGGGTTTATAAATCAGCTAAATATTTCCTAGCTACGTGACTTGGGTAAAGTTCTGTAATCTCTCTGTGGTTCTGTTTCTTCTATTCCAAAATGGGGGTATTAAAGGTAACTACCAAAAGGAGTTGTTACAAGGATTAAATCAGTTAATATATAAAGAACTGTTAAGATAGTGCATGCCATATAGAAATAAATCAATGAATGTAAATTAAGTATAGTTTATTGTTATTATTTCAATTAACTTTCCTGGAAGCTTGAAAGAAATAATACATGCCATATTTTTATTATATATAAATTAATTGTGCTTTATTAGATACAACTTTGGTTATTTGACTATATTCCTTTTAACATTTTATAGTTAGCCTGAAACTAATTAAAACATGGTTTAAGAATGAGAAAAATCACATTTTATGTAGACACAGTACTTACAAAGGTTAGACCTTTATAAATTATTCTGCATGATAGATTTTATTTTGTGTGAAAATATCACCTCTGCCACACACAGTTGAGATGGAGAGAAGAAAAAAAAATACAATTTTAGCTGGCTATTATTCTAAGAAGTTAAACAAATATTTGAATACTAAGGGAGATAGGATAAAGACTATGAACTAATTTTAATTATTTTTTTCTGAACTAATGATAATAAAAATAAACAGATCCTTTTAATAGTAAAGTGATTATAAAGTAATAAACATTTAAGCAGCCTTATAATTATGGGTCTCATACTCACGGCTATGGTTTTGTTGGGATCACTGTGGTGATCCCAGGAATCTAACTCCCTGACTGGAGCTTTAAATCTCTGCCTGGGAAATCTGTTTTTTAATGGAATTTCAACAGCTCAATGAACAGCAGTAATGGAATAAGAGAAACCGACTTATTTGGAGAGTTTTTCAATTTGCAGGAACTCTATTTTCCAAGGTTTAATGTTTGAAATCATGGAAAAGAAATTAAAGCTAAAATGATCCATGTTTTTGATGGATTTCTTTCTTGCTTAGTGTGATTTCATCAAAGCCTGACAATTAAAAACGTAGGCTCTGAAGTCAGACTGCTTGGGTTTGAATTCCAGCTCTCTTACTAACTAGCCATGTGATGCTAAGTGACTTGGTTAACTTCTCTGTGTTCAGGTTGTCTCCTCTGTAAAGTGGGAATCACAGAGAACATTTCTCGTGATTTAGATAATGTGTAGTTAAAGTACTTAGAATAAATAGTTACTAGCACATGATAAGGTCATTGTCATCATTGTTATTGTTATCATTGTTTAAATGATTGCATCCCAACCAGTGGGGATTTTTGCCTCCCAGGGAACATGTGGTAATCTCTGGAGATAATTTCGATTGTCACTAGTTGGGGGAGGCTACTGGCATCTATGAGTAGACGCCAGGGGTTCTGTTGAAATTCCTACCATGCACATGGTAGCCCTTACAACAAAGAATTATCAGGCCCTAAATGTCAATATTACTGAGGTCAAGAAACATCATTTTAAGTTATTCTGTTGTTGAAGATAAAGTTTCAAGGCTGAGAAACATTTCTAAAACATTGCAAGTAATGCTGGTTAATTCTAACATTAACTCTGTATCTTCTAAGCTTCTGTTAAGCAAATATTAATTACTAAGAATCAGAAATCTCCATGAATACCTCACTATAGGGTAGGAGAAGTTTCTGAGTGAATAATAAAATAAATAGAGTAAGCGTCTAAGTGTCTTCTTACAACATAGAGAAATAAAGTAAAATAGAAGGCCTTGAAGGCAGACTAAAGAAGAATTGAATGGGAAGAGGGGAATCTCCTCCCCAGGTCTCTGGTGTGAAACTTCTAGTTAATTTCTAACTTGGAATGAGTGAAAAGTTATTCAGATATCACATGAGTTTTTGAAAGTTATAAAAACTAATACTGGATTACAAAATAACTATATATTGTTGTCTTAAAATGCATGGGATTCCATATTGATGTATTTCTATTTGTGATTTTAGTGATTTGGGGCTAGAAAAAATGCAGGGCATTGAATAATAGTAGTTATTAAAGTACTCTTATGACCTTCTGCCCTTACACTTTTAACTAAAATGTTCTGGGAGTGATGGCAGTCTAGTAAAAATGAGATTTCATTATCCAATCAGTTTTGAATTCTTTAGAGAACTGTACTTCCGAGAGAACTATGGGAAACAATTGGCAAGGCAAGTACTTTTTCCATGATGATAAAACTTCATTACATGACAGAGTAAAACTTCCATTAGTTTGGGGGGAAAACACGATATGTGGGGAAATGTACTAATGAGTACCCCAAGTCATAGAGGGGGAAAAGAAAGTAATTAGTAACTCAAAATCATAATTCCTATCATATACATAGTTATTTTGATAAGCTTATAGCCACGTAAATCCATAGTTTTAATGGCTTATTAAAAGAGATATCCCACCACCACCACCATTACCACACATGATTATCAAGATGAACAATCTGCCAATTTTCTTTGAAGGCTTAGAACTGAGGCTTCAACCCTCAAATAAGATAAAGCATACATAGCTGCTAAAGTTATTAAGAGAGTTCTTTAACCTTATTATCTTGTTTCCGTGGACAGTAATTTTAATGTCACCAAACTTGAAATGGTCCTTGGGTTTTATATTTAGGACAGCATTCATTCCCCCATGTACTGCTGAAATCTCATGGGATGCATAGTCAGGAGACTGAGTTCAAGTCCTAGTTCTATCTCTGAGCAAGGACTTCCTTTTCTACAAGATGTTAGGGGGAAAAAATGACTGTGTATGTTAACAATGTCTTTTTATTATTTATTCTCGAAAATCATGAGATGAAAAGAAAGAGCAGAGGCTTTGGCAGACACAAATTTTACTCTACCTCTTATACTTCCTTTTTACTTCCGGTGAAGCTCAAGGTTTCTGAGCTTCTTCACTTGTTAAATGGGGATGATTACTCATACACGCAGTTGAAGTACCCAGCGAAATGCTTCATGTCTAGTCACTTCATAAATACGGTCTTTCCTCCGTTGCCCATGAAGTATAGGTATGACATGGTTTAAAAAATCTAAAGTTCTCTATAAATGTCTGACTTGCAAAAAGTCACTTAAAAATTAGTCTCTTTAGTACCTTCGGTAGATTTGTGTGTTTATGTTTGTCTGTGACAAAATTGAAAATGATTATTTTACCTATAATATCCACAGTGACATAACCGGCGAGATATACCATTAAATCAGGTAATTTTTTGAATATGGTTATTTGAAAGTTATGTCTGTATCTTGATAGTCCTTGGTAGTGATGCAGCCTGTTATTGATTCATCTTTCTCCCTTCTCCCCTCCTCTTTCTCTTCATCACAACTGGCCCAGGCTGCCCAGCTCTCTCAGATGTGGCCCCTTCCTGACATCTCTTGTTTTCCCAGCGGAACATGGAGCCTACTGCCTTTGCTTTATGGCCCCAACTTATATTGTCATTTGGCACTTATCGACATGCTGCTCTGATGCAGATATTTCAATAGCAAAATATGAGCAGCATCATATTTCACTATTAAATCAAAAAGGTTTGTGTGTGTGTGCATGTGTGTGTGTTAAAGACTGCCTTATTCGTTGTCACTCCCCACACAGTAGCATAGTATCCTATCTAATAGTAATGAATGCAATTAATTACCCAGGAGACTTGATGAACATGCAAATCCTGCTATATGTTTTTTATCCAGATTATACAACCTTGGAATTTAGTTTCTTACATTTCTATGATTGAAACATATCTGTACCATCTGATGTTTCCAACTAGTTTTCATCAGATATTGCCACTAGAATGTGAGATCTTTAAAGTTGAGGAGGCATCTCTTATATATATGTTATATATATTTTCCCATGAGCTACTGAGTATCAAATTAAAAAAAACACAAAAATCTCTTTTGTGCATTAAACCAATATCTATAGAAGTCATTAAATTTCAGTTTTACAGATTCTCTTTAACTCGTGAGATGTCACATAAACACTCTTAACAATGGACTGATATGATTCAATAAGAGCAAATACAAAACACTCAGTGCTTTGATTTGTAATCAATAATGACTTGTCTTATCATGCAATGGGACTTCATTCAGAATCAATGATACTGTCCACGGGTAAGAGTTAACATATGATTTACCTGTTAAGGTCAGGTTTACTGTAACCCATTAATATATATCAACTGATTGATAAAAACATTCCCCAAATAGAGCCTGAGTTTATATACAGTGGAATTAAGATGTACCTTTTATATGTATTGGCAAAAATTATGTATGCTGCATCCATCTAATGAACTAATAACAGTGATATCTGTATTTTTTGTTATACACTATATTTGGCAAAGCTAATGTTTTTGGAATCTTCTGAATTAGTGAAAGAATAAATAGATTCTTCCATCTGGAGAAATGTGGTCTGCAGCTTTGTTCTGATTTCTGTATCTAGTGCCAGGTATCCATCACCTGGGATGGGGTGTTACGTGGTAAAATGGATCTCATTACTTATTCTCAAAAGAATGCTCTATTTCAGAACAATGCTATTGTTAATGGAACTTTGATTTTAGTGACCAAATGCCAAGAATGTTTTTAAATACTCCTTTATCCTTCCCATCAATTTAGATCAACCAGACATAACGTATGTGAGAAGTTTTCTAAATTTTTCAGCAATAAAACTGAGATGATGAAAGCTTTACTTCCCCTTAGATATCATCCAGTATTGGTAACCAAATTGTTTTTATTCTCTCTTTTTTATTGTTTAAGGCTGGAGCATATTACTCTCATGATACTTGCCAAAGTTCTATGACATCATTGTTTGAGACTCACCATATGTGTCTTTGATCCCTGCCCAGTAGGTACCTTGGCTACACGCCAGTTTGGCACTTACTACTATTACAATTTTGATTTTTTTTCATTTGCTTCTGATTCTATCCATGCTGCCATCAAACATCTCTTCAATAATCATTGTTGGGAACAAAGGGACTCACAAGATAAGCTGTTTTAACACTGGCACCTGCAGGGATTGATTTTGTCAGTCTTCCTGGTTTGGAATACAGACCCTTCCCCATTCTGTTTTTGAGATCCTTTGTTTAGAATATAAGCAAAGCACAACTCTGTAATTTTCTGTTGTCACTTAATATAGAAAAGAGAGAGGGAAAATAATGAGAACAGGTATAAACAGTATGTGGCTTCAGTTTAGCTTTCTTTCTTGTGGATTAATCAACCTACCAGAACTCTATTGTAAGATTCTCAAGGTTCTCTGAGATAAATTTAATGTTCTTAGTTCAGTTCAGCATGTCTTTGTTCCTACCTTCACTTTCCTAGAAGGTGTAGGAACCCCAGAATATACTGAAAAAGTACAAATACAATAATCATAGAAAAATTTACAAGTGAGAATTATGTTAAATATTAGACCTGAAGCTAATAGAAAATGATATGGAATGTAAACTGTGATTGAAAAGTAAAATTAAAAGGGGCCCGGCTCCCATCCCACATAATCTACAACCAGCACCATGGTAGTACATTTAAAAGAGAAAAGAAGTGCAGCAGAGAAAAGTCAGTAGAAGAACAGAGAGACGGTGGATGGGTCCACGATGTTTAACATTTCCAGCTAGCAGACTGGATTTGGGGTGGAAGTTAAAGAGACAAGGGAGTCAAGGGCAATTCAAGAGAGTCAGACAAAATTGAATGGTTTACCCATAACTTAAAAGTGTCTTAAAAACACTAGAAAGAAACAGGAAATTTAGTTCTTTTAATTTGTGATGAAGTTTTGCATCTTCCTCTGTTTGAATGATTGAAATTCAATGAAATGCAAATATCTTAGTCCTGTGATGCATGGGAGTGTACAGCTCAGGATATGCCACTAACCAGGGGGAGAAGGTGGCGGCCCAGCAGGTGAAGGCTGAGTCCACTTGCTCTGGCCCCTAACTCGGATTCTCGGCTGATCTTCTGATAGGTAACCTGAACCATCGACGGAATCTTAATTGATATGAAGTTTGGAAGCAAAGGAGTACAAAAGACACTTCACAACGGGTGTTAAGGAGATTATATAAGTTAAAGGGGAAATGCCTCATGTTTGGTGCCTGCAGCCACAGAGAGACTAGTCAGAAATCCCAGCTTTGTGGTTCCCTCGCCTCCCAGGGCAGGTAATCCCCAGACCCGGTCGCAAGTGACTTAGAAGGATACATGAAGTTGAGGAGGTCCAGGCTATACACATACAGCAAGCAGTACGTCCACAGCTGCGGTGTCAAAAGCCAGTTGGGAGAGTGCCAGAGAGAGGGACTCTATCTTCCAAAAGGATCAGGGGTCACTCTAGGTCAGGCAGAAGCTGGCTGCGGCCAACCATGACTATGAGAGACTTTGGGCTTTTTGGACAGGTGGTGCGTGTGGAAAACTGGTCAGTGACTCAGTACTGCAGTGGGTGTGGCCAGAGAGACTGTTTAATAGGGGAGTTGAAGTGTGTTGGTCAGGGACCCTCTTGTGCAGCTGGCCTGCCAGCAAAGGGACAAGATTGAAAGTGCAGTTTGCTTCCACTGAATACAGCTGGGCAGGGAGATTGGAAAGCTTCGCAGCAAAGGGATTTCTGGGCCCTAGCCCAGCTCAGCCAGCAAGCCAGGGTGGGGAGGGCTATGCAAAATGGAGAGTTCCGGACCGGGTCTACTGTGAGAGCAGTGAGCTGGGAATTCGGCAAGAGTCGAGCGCCTGAGATTATTTATGGCCAGGCAGAATCCCTGTCCCCGGCAGAATCCAAACCTCCAGTGAGGGAAGGAAAGGGAAGGTTGTACCCAGCCCCCAACGCCTGCAGGATTGCAAGCACCAGGGAAGCTCTGCAGAACAGGCAGGACAGGCTCAAGAACCCCCTGCAGGGTCCATAAGGGCCCATTTTGTCCCAGGGAGACAACATACATTGGTTCCTAGGTCCCTCTTCCACTGAAGCCAGCAAGGCAGCGAGATCAGAAGCCAGTGCAGCAAGGGGAAACCAGGGCCCTGCCAGCCTCGGCGCTCGCACAGAGGGCCAACAGCACCAGCAGGAAATTGCTGATCTTATTACACAGATTGGTGCCACCCTTGAAACAAACAGATAGTTCACTGGAAAATATACATTAACGGAAATAAGCTGGGACAGAGGAACACAGATGCAATTACCAGAGAAGGCTGAACAGCGCCTCCCCAGGGGAGACCCAGGAGTCCACCCTCCTGATCGAAATAAAGCTCCCTCTAGAGGCAGGTGAAGGTGACACATGTGGTGCTGCCAGAAGCTCGATGACCCACCCCTGGACCTTGAGCTGATAAAAAGCCAGAGGCGGATCCAGAAGAAGACAGAAGGCAAACACCACACTCTGCTTAGATGAATTCTACCTCATTCTTCAGAATTTTCATTATTTTTTCTCTATATAGCTTTCTAATATTTCCCTTTTTCTTAAATTGTATTCCAACTAATTCATTATTTTTTGCCTTTTATTTTATTTTAATTTAGATTTTTTAATTTAAATTTTTTTAATTTTTTAATTAAAATTTTAATTTAATTATTTCAGATCTCACATTGCACCCTTCCCTTGTCTAAATCCATTATGCCTTCTTTTTGTCCTTTCTTATTTTCATTTTATTTTCCCCCTCTCTAAGCCTTGTCTCTATTCCTTACTCTTACTATTTCTCCTCCGTCTAGCCTCTCAAAGTCATTTTTCTTTCCTTTAGTCAGCTCACATTCCTTGTGCTTTTCTTGTAATATTCTTATTTTATTCTCACCTTTATTAATCATTGCTTGTTTGCATGGATATTGCAGTTATTGCTGTTTTTCTTCAATTTTATTCCTCTTCGTTCACTATCTTTTTAATTTCAAATCTCATAGGCTACTCTCTCCCTGCCTTACTCCATTTTGCCATCCTCCTGCCCTTGCTTATTTGAGTTTGGAATTTTATTTTTCCCTTTTTCAGCCTGGATTCTATTTCTTACTCTTCTTATTTCTCCCTCTATCCTCTCAAAAATCATTTTTTCTTGTGTAGACTTCTCACATTCTTTTCTCTTCTTATAATAGTCTTACTCTTTTTCCACCTTCATTAATCTTTGCTCATCTGTCAATGTTATTGACCCTGTTATGGTTTTTCTTCAATTTTGCTCCTATTGGTTCACATTTTTTAAAAATTTATTTCAAGCCTCATATTATACTCTTCCCTATTCTTACTCCATTTTGCCATCGACCTTCCCTTTTGTACTTACATTTAAGTATTACTTTCTTCCTTACTCTGCCTTGTTTCCATTTCCTACTCTTGTTATTTCTCCTTCCTCTTCCCTCTCAAAATCATTTTTATTGAGCCATCAATAATCAACACCCAGGTACAGCACGAGAGCCCATGTAAACTAAATGAAGGGCATCTCTAGAGCATCCAGATTAAGAGAGAAAAGAGACTGCACCACTGAGTCCCACAGAACTGCCACCACAGAAGGCCACCCCACAAAGACAGGCAGTCAAAGCCCAGCCTGAGACACAGAAACAAAAAGAGTCACCTACAAGGAAACAAGGAAACAATTCCCAATCAAAAGGAAAGGAGGAATCACCAAAAAGAGAGCTAAATAAAATTAAGGCAAGCTATCTATCAGTCATACAATTCAAAATAATGATTGTAGGGATGTTCAAGGAACTCAGAACTACAAGGAATTTTATGGGAGCTACAAGGAGCTTAGTGGGAAGGAAGTACAACAGCATGAAAAAGGACATAGAAACTATGAATAAGAATCATGAGGAAATGAAGTGCATAATATCTGATATGAAGAATACTCTAGAAGGAATTAAAAGCAGGCTAGATGAAGCAGAGGGCCAAATCATCGAGCTGAAAGGCAAGACAGAAAAAAAAAAAACAACAAACAAACACAGAGCAACAAAATAAAAAAAGACTAAAACAGAATGAGGATAGGTTAAGGGAGCTTCGGACAACATGAAATGTAAAAGTATTTACGTCCTAGGACTACCAGAAGGAGAAGGAAAGGAGCAAGGGGGAGAAAACCTGTTTGAAAAAACAATGACAGAAAACATTCCTAAACTGGTGAGGTAAAAGCCATGCAACTTCTGGTCTCAACAAGATGAACCCAAAGAGGCCCACTCCAGGAAACATCATAATTAAAATGGCAAAATTTAAAGA
Source organism: Mormoops blainvillei (assembly GCA_004026545.1). Taxonomy (NCBI): domain Eukaryota; kingdom Metazoa; phylum Chordata; class Mammalia; order Chiroptera; family Mormoopidae; genus Mormoops; species Mormoops blainvillei. Next base: position 65,401 of record PVJD01005633.1, on the reverse strand, counting down.
TAAAGAGAGAACCTTAATGGCAGCAAGGAAGAAACAGTAATATACAAGAAAGCTCTGATAAGGCTATTAGCTGATCTCCCAACAGAAACACTAGAAGCCAGAAAGGACTAGCATGAAACAGTCCAAGTAATGAAAAACAAGGACCAGCAACCAAGACTACCCGATCCAGCGAGACTTATTTAAAACAGAAGGCAAAATAAAGAGCTTCTCAGACAAAAGAAGGCTAAAAGAGTACATCTCCACCAAACCAGCACAGCAAGATATGCTAAAGGGACTACTTTAAGAAGAAGAAATTGAGGGAGAGAGAGAGAAGAACACAGTACAAAGAGAAAAAATGAACAAGTACCTATGAATAATAACCTTAAATGTAAATGGATTAAATCCTCCAGTGAAAAGGCATAGCGGAGCTGAGTGGATAAAAAACATGATCTGCATATATGCTGTCTACAAGAGACACACTGCAGAACAAAAGACCTACACATGCTGAAAGTGAAGGGATGGGAAAAAATATTCCCTGCAAATAGGCATGAGAAAAAAAAAAAGCTGGGGTAGCAACACCAAATATTAGACACAATAGACTTCAGAACGAAGGTCATAACAAGGAACAAAGTAGTACTACATAATACTTAAGGGAGTGGTCCAACAAGAGGATATAAATAACCTTTGTAAACATATATGGACCCAACATAGGAGCGCCGAAATATATAAGGAAAATCTTAGAGGGCTTTAAGGAGATCAACAGCAATATAGTCATCATAGTAGATTTTAACACCACATTGTCACCAATGGGTAGATCTTCCAAACAATGAATCAAGAAGGGTATTATGGCATTGAAGGACACTTTAGATCAAATGGATTTAATTTGTATATACAGAATCTTTCACCCCTAACAAGCAAACTGTACATTCTTTTCAAATGCACAGGGAACATTTTCAAAGATAGACCACATGGTAGGACTCAAAATAATCCGAAACAAATTCAAGAAAATTGAAATTATATCAAGCATTTTCTCAGATTACAATGGCTTTAAACTAGGAACCAACTTAGGAAAACACTCAAGAACATTCAAATACATAGAGACTGAATAACATGTTATTAAATAACAAATGGGTTAACAGATCAAGAAAGAAATAAAAAATTATCTGGAAACAAATGAAAATGAACACAAAACAGCTCAAAACCTATGGGACACAGCAAAGGTAGTCCTGAGAGGGAAGTTCATAGCAACACAGGTCTACCTAAAGCAGATAGAAAAATCTCAAATAAACAACCAAACCCTACATCTGTAAGAACTAGAGGAACAACAACAAACAAAGCTCAGAACAAATAGAAGGAAGAAATAATCAAGCTCAGAACAGAGTTAAATGACAGAGAGACTTAAAAAACAATCCAAAGAATCAATGAATCCAGGGGCTGGTTCTTTGAAAATATAACCAAAATTGACAAACCTTTAACCAGCCTCATTAAAAAAAAAAAGAGAGAGAGAGAGAGAGAGAGAGGACCCAAATAAATAAAATCAGAAACAAAAGAGGAGACGCAACAACTGGTACCCTAGAAAGTCGACAATCTAGATGAATGGACAGATTTCTGGAAACATTCAATTTCCCCAAACTGAATAAAGAAGAAGCAGAAAATCTGAATAGACTAACAACTAGTAAAATTCAAGCAGTACTCAAAAAACTCCTGGCACACCGAACCAGATGGCTTCACAGACAAATTTTACCAAACATTCAAATAAGAACTAACACCTACTCTTCTCAAACTATTCAAAAAATTTAAGAAGAGGGAAGATTCTCAAATTCTTTTTTACAAGTCCAATATTATCCTAATTCCAAAACCAGGTGAAGATGCAACAAAGAAAGAAAATTACAGATCAATATCTCTGATTAACGTAGATGCTAAAATCCTCAACAAAATATTGGCAATGCGGATCGAGCAATACATTAAACAGATCATACACCACGATCAAGTAGGATTTATCCCAGGCATGCAAGGATAGTATAATGTTTACAAATCTATAATACATCACATATACAAAATGAAAGACAAAAATGACATGATCATATCAATAGATGCTGAAAAAGTATTTGACAAAATCCAGCACTCATTTATGATAAAAACACTCAGCAAAGTGGGAAAAGAGGGAGCATACCTGAATGTAATAAAGGCCATATACAAGAAACCTACTGCCAGCATCATACTCAATGGGAAAAAACTAAAAGCATTTCCTTAAGAGCAGGAATAAGACACGTGTGCCTGCTTTCACCACTGTTATTCAACGTAGTGCTGGAAGTTCTAGTCACAGTGATTAGAAAAGAAAAATAAGAAGCCATCCAAATTGGAAAGGAGGAAATAAAACTGTCATTATTCACAGGTGGCATGATAGTGTACATAGAAAACTGTATAGTTTCTAAAAACTGTAGTTCACCAAAATCTGTTCTATCTCATAAGTGAATTTGGCAAAGTAGCAGGATACAAAGTCAATATACAGAAATTGGTATCAATCTTGTATACTAACAATGAATTATCAGAAACAGAAACTATGAAAAAAAACCCATTTACTCTAACAACAAGAAAAATAAAGTACCTAGGAATAAACTTAACCAAGGAAGTAAAAGACCTGTACTCAGAAAACTATAGAACACTGAAGAAAAAACTGAGGAAAATACAAATAAATGGAAGCAAATACCCTGTTCATGGATTGGAAGAATTAGCATCCTTAAAATGTCCATACTACCCAAAGCAATCTATGATTCAATGCAAATCCTATTAGAATACCACTGGTGTATTTCACAGATCTAGAAAAAAACATTCCAGTAATTTATATGGAACCAGAAAAGACCCCAAATAGCTCAGCAACTCTGAGAAAGAAGAACAAAGTTAGAGGGAATCACAATACCTGATATTAAATTATACTTACAAGGCCAGTGTAATTAAGACAACCTGGTATTGGCATCAGAACAGACACATAGATCAATGGAACAGAATAGAGAGCCCAGAAATAAACCCACGTCTCCATGGTCAATTAACATTCGACAAAGGGGGCACCAGCATACAATGGAGTAAAAACAATCTCTTTAATAAATGGTGTTGGGAGAACTGGACTGGTACATGCAAAAAAATAAAACTAGACCACCAACTTACACTATACACCAGAATAAACTCAAAATGGATAAAGGTCTTAAATATAAGCCATGATACCATAAAAGTCCTAGAGGAAAACATAAGTAGTAAAATTTCAGACATCTCATGTCGCAATATTTTTGCTGATATATCTCCTAGGGCAAAAGACATAAAGGAGGGAATAAACAAATGGGACTACATCAAATTAAAAAGCTTCTGCATGGCTAAAGAAACCATTATCAAAATGAAAATGGAACCAACTATATGGGAAAACATATTTGCCATATACCATGATCAAGTAGGTGTATTTGCCAATATATCATATTTGCCAACAATCTATCGGACAAGGGTTTAATCTCCAAAATATATAAAGAACTCATACCACTCAACACCAAGAAGATAGACAACCCAATTAAAAAATGGGCAAAGGACCTGAACAGGTACTTCTCCAAGGAGGGTATTTATCCTACAGACATATGAAAATATGCTCAACATCACTAGCCACCAGAGAGATGCAAATTAAAACCACAATGAGATATCACCTCACACCTGTCAGAATGGCAATCATTAATAAATCAACAAACAAGTGCTGGCGAGGATGTGGAGAAAAGGGAACCCTAGTGCACTGTTGGTGGGAATGCAGACTGGGGCAGCCACTGTGGAAAACAGTATGAAATTTCCTCAAAAAGTAAAAAAATGGAACTGCCTTATGACCCAGTGATTCCACTCCTGGGAATATACCCTAAGTATCCTGAAACAGCAATTCAAAAGAATTTATGCACCCCTTTGTTCATAGCAGCGTTACTTATAATAGGTAAGTGTTGAAAACATCTGAAGTGCTCATCAGTAGAGTAGTAGATTTAAACACTGTGGTACATTTACACAATGGAATAATACACAGCAGAAACAAAGAAGGAAGCCCAGTGTTTTTTTGTGATAGCATGGATGGAACTGGAGACTGTTATGCTAAGTGAACTAAGCCAGGAGATGAAAGACAAATACCATATGGCCTCACTTAGAACTGGAATCTAATCAACAAAATAAACCAATGAGAAAAATAGAACCAGAGACATGGAAACATGGAACAGACTGACAGCTGTCCGAGGGGCAACAGGAGGGAGGGGAAGAGGTGGAAGGAAGGGGAAGGGACTAGTCAAAAATATGTATGAATGACTCATGTACATGGACAACCGAGAGGGGATTGACTGTGGGCAAGAGGGGTGGACTGGGTGGAGGGCGGCAAAGGGAAAAAAATTGGGACAACTGTAATAAGAGTAAACAATAAAAAATGTTAAAAAAGGATATGCCACTAACCAAGTTTGTGATTTTTAACAAAAGATCCCTTTGCTGTTCTGATGGAGCCTATCATATGAGGGAGAGAAAGACATCACCTGCCTCCCCGGGAGCTTTTTGGATTTGCAATAATGAAGATACATATTGAGAATTTTCGTTGTAATCATAAAAACACAGAAGATGTGCAATAATAATAACTTCACATTTATAATTCGAAGCTGTCAAATTTATGCATTTTAAGCATTTATTATTAGATTTAATGTCAAACTGTACTTTCCAGCAAAAGCATATATTTTTCATTCCCTTTTATTTCTAAGAATAAACATTCTTAAGATATTTGGTCTTTATTATTGCTAATGATTTTGGTATTTACAAGAACTATATTTTAAAATTTTATTTTATTGAATTTTATCATTTAAAATTCAATAAAATAAAACTGTCAACAAATATTTTCATATTTATAAGATTTAAAAAACTATTACAATGCTAAATCAATTGGGATATGCTTTCTGAAAATCTTTCATATTCAGAAAATTATTTTCTAGGTATTCTTTTTCTCAGACGCAGAGGATCATACAACAGTTTGTCTTATCTCAGAGGTCATATTCTCCTAAAGTTTAGACTTCAATTTTAATTGTCAAAATTTTTTTACGGTTTGAACAACTGACTCCATTGCAAGGGGGCCCCTAAAAAGAATGGAATTCTCTTCTGGAGGACAGGCCCCTTGTAGCACAGGCTTCCCCCGCTAGGAGAGTGTTCTAGGAACCCATCTGTGTCAGTGCACCAGCTGGTGTTCTTGTGAGAGGCTATGTTCAGCTTCAGTCAATTTTTATTGAAGACTCAGTGTGCTTGCCCATTTCATGATGGGTGATTTATGAGCGCACCTTCCCACATTGTGCTGAGTGTTCAGCAGTTCTTGACCAAAAAAAAGCATGACCCGCATTCCCTACCCTCCCTATTCACTAGATCTCACCCCTAGCAAATTTCTTTTTGTTTCGCTGGATGAAAAAACTCCTCAGAGGAGAGCGTTTTGCTGATGTGGAAGGGGTGAAACAAAAAAACAGCAGAAGTACTAAAAGGCATCAAAATCAATGAGTTCAGAAACTGTTTTGAGCCGTGGAAAACATGCCTTGATAGGTGTATTGCACCAAATGGAGAGGTACTGAAGGTGACTGAAGTTTAAACTTTTAAGAATAAATACACAATTTTTTATAAATAAAGTGGTTTTTGGGGTCCCCCCTCATATAACTAGTTTGCTAAATTACTGTTGTTCAAATTGGGTCCTTTTAAATTCTTTCGAATACCATGCTCCCTGTTATGGAATAACAACGGGGAGAAAAATGGTAGCAGATGTTGACGCAACCTATATGCTGCATTTCACCTGTGGTAGGAAAATAATTAACAGTCAAGCTCTGCTGAAAACAACATTATAGAGATTTAGCTCTATGAATACATATACCTATAAAAGTCACATTCAAATAAATAATAATTGGCATTTTGTGTGTTTTAGAGAGTTTTAAAGACATCTAAAAATTGCACATTTCACTTTGGCAGCTCAGAGCATGTTCTCCAAAGTTACTATCTGTGGTCAAAGCTGTGAGGGGTCTAAGGTTCCCTCAGTCCTCCTTGACCTTTTTAGTGCTGCTCCACTGAAAACTCCACAGGATCCCTCTCCCATTCTTTGTCTTTTTTGGACCTTAATTCCTGATTTCTGTTGTTAGTGGGAGTCCCATTACCCCCACAAGTAGTAATGATAGTTTGTTTATTCTGGGTGTTAAGTTCCATCTAAATGTGTTTATATTACATTTTACAACGTATTCTTTGGACCCTATCACCTGATTGTGCAACCCTGTATGTAACAGTCAGCTCGTGATTTACGTTTGCTGTAGCAGCCTGTGGGACCGAGTGGTATCCCTAGCCGTGTACATGTGGCTGCACAAGACTACTTTTATGTCTATTCAGTTGCGGGCTGCCGAACCCACTTTGAGGGGTTATAGAGTGGGTCCATGTCCTGTAAGTATGCTTGGGAGAGAGGGGGAGGCAGGAAGGTAGTCTGTTCCAGGACCAATCTTCCCAACTTCCTTGCAACCAAGATCACTCCTGTTCGAGTGTCCTAAAATTTCTTTTAGAATTTTCAGTATGAATGAATTTAGCCTTTAGGGCTTCAGTAATTTTGTGCGATTTGTCTCTTAAACAACTCAGTTCCATTTTAATGCATAACTTGTAGTGACAACTTACTGATTTACCGAGTTATGTGACATCCCTAATTTTGTACCATCACTATTTTCTTCTTTATTAGACTGTTGTATAGATATGTTTTATCCTTGCAAGTTGCCTTCAGGTATTTTTAAATCGAGCTTATTTTCATCAAGCATAAACTCAAGTGAGTTCAACGCTGGACAAATCTACACTAAGCGCCAAAGGCTGCGGCTGGGAACGAAAACTCACCAACACAAAACACATGACTCCCTTCCTTTTATTTAACCCCCTTGCCTTCGCCACAGGATCTGAATCAGGTGGGAAGTCGATTAGGTGGGTCGTGTGCAGATGCAATCAGCCCTGCATGCTAGCTCCGTGCAGTGTGGAAAATACGCCACACCTGAACGTCCGTTGACTAAATTCCTTCCCCTTGTCCTGGGGCTCCTACGTTGCCGGCATCCTCACAGGTACCTCCTGAGCCCCGGGCGCGGTCACATCCCGCTCCCCGCCTTGGCGCCGCCGCAGTGCGCAGAGCGGGGCTGGTGCGCGCCGTCCGCCCGCGCATGGGAAGGGCGCGCTCCCGAGCTGGCGCAGTTTCGCTGGGCGGTGCCTGCCCCGTATCCCTCTCCTCCTTGTTCCCACCTATCGCCGACTGCAGCCTCGGCCCCGCCATGGGGAATGTGCCATCCGCGGTGAAGCATTGCCTCAGCTACCAGCAGCTTCTCCGGGAGCATCTCTGGATCGCGGATTCAGTGGCTGGGGCGCTCGACCCCTCGCAGGTACCACCTCAAGGCCCAGAGTGTCCCCACCCTCTTGCACACTGCCACTGGTCTTTGCCCCTATAATGCCACTTCTGCACTTCAAGGCCCTTACTGCAGTAGTCTGTTGTGTTAGGCGTCACCCCTTAGAAGGTTTCCCATCAACTATCTGCTGTAAACATGTAGACCCGGCCCTACAGAGCGGACCCAGCAAAATCCCTACCTGTGGCCACTTTCTGGTCCCTAAGGGAAACTGTTCCTCCTGTTTTCCTGTTGGAAGGAATGAATTATATAATATCATTTGTAGCTTTAGGCAGGAGGCCAAGGATAGTGTCCTTGTTTTCAGTTCCCTTCTTGTATTGTGTAACAGAGGAGAAATTTGCCGGAATGTGAGGCAGAAAAAGAAGCCAACGCCAACGTAGAAGGTTAGGAAAACATGGTAGGATGAAATTATCCATCATATCATTAATTATTCCTAATGCAGTTATGCTTCAACACACTTGAATAAGCTTGGAAAAAAAGATAGAAAACAGCAATTGCAGACCAAAATTAATCCCATGTGATTCCTGAAAGTCCATTTTTAGACAAAGGCAACCTAATAGTATCCACATACATGTGATTCAATGCATTCTCAACCAGAAATGGCAGGTAAATAATTTTCTGATTTATCTTTCCCCTAAAACTTAAAATTTCACAAATTAATGACAGTGATAATTGTTACGTGAATGTTAAAACATGGCAAAAGGGAGTGACACTGGGGGTTTAGCTGTCATTTCTTTTGAATTTTGCTGGATGCAGAAAAAGTTGATTCCTGATTTATCTTGTAAACAAAATAATAACTTGTGTTATAAGATTTTAATAGGTAAGCACAATTTTACTGTTTCTTTAAATCAACTATTCTAATGTTATCAGTTTTCCTATAGTTTTACATTTTGAGTATTCTTAGTTCAGTATGTGAAATTGTAATCTACAAACAGGAATGTATTGGTCATTTGTGGATTCTTGTAAAGATACTTTGTTCTTCATTTTCTTAAAAGTTGACTCTGATTATCAGACTCAAAGCCTCTTGCTGACAATGCAAGAGAGGGAGAGTTATTATTTATCTTCTCATCTTTTCACAAGTCTTTGTATTTAATTTTCCTCCATTCTAATTTGATTTTTTATAATTTTTCTCTTAACTTTAATATTATTCTTTTACATACTCAATTAGGAATTCTCAACTTTTGTTCCCCAGGCTTGAGGCTTTTGTTGCTGGGTTAACATTGCATATCTTTGTTCCCTGCCATGGTCTGATTTTGTGAGTTTGGGGCCAATGATTGAAGCTGTGCTGCTACGTGAGGTTGTCTACTTTGCCCTGTTTGTGGAAGCTAAGATAATTGAAAATAACTACGATGACTGACTGACTGATCAAGGAACGTGAGGAATAGGATTTTGACATTCACTAGCCTAAAGAATGTGCCTTTTTGAGAAATAGCAATATCCTCTCTAAAACTGCTCTTGTATCCCCCGCTGCTTTGCCTGGGAAACTCCTATTCAGTCCTCAAATACAGCTTAAATATCACTTCTTTTGACCAACTCTTTTCTACCTCCAGACTTAATGTTCCATTTATGGGCCTCTGTGGCATTTTATCGATAATTCTCTTTTAGTCCCAGTCTTTTAGTCTTTTAGCCCCAAAATACAATTCTTGAATTGTAATTTTTTTATGTCTTATTGGATTTGAACTCATAGCAGCATTGACACCTGGTGCTTGCCTGTGTAATATGTCGCCTTCCTCGGCTTATGCTTAACAATATCCTTAGTACTTTAAGCCCTGCCTCTCCAGTGCCTCCGTGTGAAACCAGACTGGCTCAGTGGCCTCCATCTGTCTAAATGCTCAGGTTCTTTATGACTTCTTATCTACACTCACAGTGTCAGTTACTATTTGTATATCAGTGTCTTCCAGATTTATATTCCCATCTCTCTTAAGTTCCAGCCCAGATGTTTAGCTCCTCACTTGACATCGTCACTTGAATATCTCAAAAAAGCGATTCCAGCTAAATATTTCCAAAGCTGAATTTATGTTCTCCCCCTTAGAATGCCAGACCTTCTCTAATATTTTCTGTCACAGGGAACACCATCACAATTCATTCAGTCCTGCGAGCCGTAAGCAGGGAGCACCTTATTTTCATTTCCCCACATCCAAAGTGGCACTAAATTCTGCTGTTTTACCTCTTGAATTTCTCTCAAATCCATCTGTTTTTCCAACTTTACTACTACAGTGAGGTTTAAAATGGCGTTTTCTCTCACAGACTCCTAGACTATTGCAATCCTTCTCCAACCCACTGTCTATAGATCTAGTTAGGAGATACTTTCTGTTTCTAACAGAATCACGCTGTTCCCTTTTTTTCACAACCTTCAATGAATTGCCATAGCTTTTAGGAATGAACACTGACACTTTTAATGTGTTCTCTGAAGCTTCAGGTGGTCTTTTCATTGCATTTCTCTGCAACATCTTCTCAAGCTATACTCTCTTGTTCTTGCCACAGTGGCCTTCTTTGAGTTCCCTATTAACGTTTTATTTGGTAACATGGTCCTCACTTGTTTCCCCCTCTGCTAACAACATTCTTTCCAGCTAATTAACTTCTATTCATCCTTCAGACCTCAACTCAAATGTACTTTCTTGTGAAATCTTTTCTGATTCTCATGGCAAGTAGCCTCATTATCATATATTGCACAGTGCACTAATCTTTATGTATAATGTAGGTTAGGTATTTATTTTTGTGATTATTTGATGTTTAATTTCCTACCAGACTCTAAGCATCATATAAGTAAGGACAAAATTCACCACAGGATACTCAGTATCTAACGGAATGTCTTGTTGGTGTTTGATAGCCAGTAAATACTTGCTAAATGAACAAATGAATGAATGTTTACCCTCCTGGGCCATAAGCATCATGTGCTATGGGGACCATGAAATTCTTCTTAACAGTCTTCAAGGTTCAGGACAATGATTGGTGTTTTATAGTACCATGATAAATATTTGTCATATGAATGCCAAAGTGATGGAATGAATACATGATGTCAATAAAGTTTGGTCTTAGTGATGGATGATAAGTATTATTACTGTTTGTGTCTTGCCTTTTCATCTGATAGAACCTAGTCATGCTTTGATGAGGAGAAGAGTTAAAAATGGGTTTTGGAGGCTGTGAACTGACTACACAGTGCTTAATCAATTGTTAAGTATAAATCTGCAGAGAAAACCCTGAACAGAACTCCTGTAATTTGAAATGATTTGGTTGCAGTTAGGACAGACAGGCTGTATTTTGAAAGAATCATGTGCTAGACAGTAGAAGATTGGAAACCTATATCCCTTTCTGTGACAAACTTATTCTGTGATTTTTTGGGAGGCAATTGCTTGGCCAGATCTTAAATTTTCAGTTTACACATTAGAGATAATAATGTATCCATGATAAATTATTGGGGTAGAATTAAATATTGGGTGTGTGTATGTGTAAATACACATGCATACATTTGGGGATTAACAATTTATTACCAAATTTAAGAAAATGTGTCAATGGACATAAAAAGCTTACACTACCACAGCTCCACTAATTAAATTCTTTGAGTCTCCGGGTTTTTACTAATGACATTGGTTTTGCAGATTTCCTTGACAGGCCAAGAGGTTAAAATGAATCATACTGTGGTTTAAGGTATCTCTAGGGGCTAGTTTTATTTTTTTATTTTTGTCCCATATAAAAGATATAGTGAACCTCGCTTCATTAGTATATTTTAAAGTTTTTGATTATACTTAAGTTTCTGATAGAGCAATCCCTTTTTGATTTCCAAGTGCTGCTTAAGTGGTAGCTCAATTTCTTTATATATTAATACCCCATCGCAATAATAAATTCCCAGTGTTCTCGATTCTGGGACAAACAGGATTTCAAATGTATTAGATTTATAAAAGCAAGATTGTAGATTATGAGATTAAATTTATAGTTATTTCACATCATAACTTGATCCTTTAAGTTACATTTGCTGTCAGAAAAAATAGCGATTAAAAGTAAAGTATTTGGCAATAAAGGGTCTCTGGAATTTCCTAAAAGTATTATATTTCTGCTTAAGTTTAATCAGAGGATAATGTAACTATATACTTTTTAGTTTGCAACTACATGGCTCTTAGTACATTTACTAAATACCTTGGAATGACTGGGGAGGAATTTTAGGAAAGGAACCAAAGTAACATTCCATTCTTTGTTTTCTATTTGTCTCAGGTGTTCTTTGTATCTTTTCTCACCCTGCCCTTTCTTTCCTTTTATGTTTCTTTTGAAATTATGTATTTTTATTATTTATTTTCCCTCTGCCATAGTTTATTAGTTATATACTCTTTTTACTGCCATCTTAGTTGCTATGTCAACACACAATCTTGACTTAGTAATATATTATATAAATTATTGCTATTAAAATGCAAGCATAAATAACTCCAGTTACTGCCTTCTGATTTTCATATTGCTGTATATACTACTTCTCTACGTGGCGTATTTGTTTTATACACACACACACACACACATACACAGTCAACATATATTTATATCTGTGCACATATTTTTTCTTTCCTTTGCTCTTTACCCTTCTTTATTTCCATTCCTTCATCTGAAATAATTTTCCTTTAAATAGAGATATTTGCTTTATATTTTCATTAGTAAAAAAATCTGTTGAATCATTTTAATTTTTCTTTGTTTGAAATTACATTTATTCTGATACACACATATATACACACACATGTATGAATATAATGTCAAGAAATACAAGGTCTGTCCAGAAAGTATCCATCCCTGTACTATGAAAAATAAAGACATTTATTGAAGAAGATATAAGAAACATTTTACATAGGACAGTGATGCCTCAGTCCCTTTTAAAGTAGGCACCTTGGGACGTCACACTCTCCTAGTCACCATCAGCTACCCTGTCATATTTTCCCGAATCTCATCAAAGATCTGAAATCACTTCCTTTCAAAGATGATTTTAGGTTCAGGAAGGCCAGAAGTCACAGGGAACCAAATCTGAGCTGTAGAGGGAGAGAGTCACCTGGGTGATTTGATATGTTGCCAAAAACCTCTGTATGAGATGTGATGCATGAGGGGGCATGTTGTTGTGATGAAGCTACCAATCACCAATTGCAGCCTTATGAAACCATTTCTGCAGAGAAATTTTCAAGCTTAACTCAAAATTTGATTCTGATTCATTGCTCTACTCATTCAGTCATTTTGAATGTGATGGCCACACAGTACACATGCTCACTCAACAGCAGCTACCGCCCCCACTGACTAGTACAGTGAAGTCATCATTGTTCACACATGCACATTCCAGTCCCCTCTCCTTGGCTGCCAGGTTACATCATGTCACACAAACCATTCTCATTATATTAACAATGGCTGGACTTTTTCCAGACCAACCTTATATAAATGAATATTGACTATAAATATATATTCCATGTAAAAAATTGTAATACATGACAACAAAAAAAGAGAAGATTTTTCAACAAATGCAATGAAAGCCAGAGGCAGTGAAATCAGTTCTTTGGTTCTTTGATAATAATGTGTCTTTTGTTCTATTTTCATTGTATTTGACTTCCAACAGTGTGACTATATGTCTAGATTTGTTTGTTTATTTATTTATTTATTGTATCAGTTAGTGGTTCATAGCACTTCTTGGATCTGTGGCTGAATGATGTTGGCTTTCATATGTTTTGGAAATTTTTCAATCATTTCTCTTTCAAGTATTGCATCTGCTTATTTTTTCTGACTCTCCCTTTATGTCCATATTTTGAAAAATCTCATAACTTTCCCTGGGCCCAATTTATTTCTTACACCCATTGTTTGATTTTTAGTTTTCACCTTTTCTCTTCTCTCTGTGTTCAGTCTGAATATTTTCTTCTCACCTATATTCCATTTCACTAATTCCTTCTTCAGCTTTCTCTAACTTGCTGTTAATCTAATTTATTGAGTTCTTAATTTTAGTTATAATTTTGAATTAACATATTTCTATATGATTTTTAAAATCAGAATGCCCCATGTTATCATAAAATACTTGAATATTTATCAGAGTTATTGCAAGTTTCATGTCTGAAAACCTTCTCCCATATTCAGATCTTAATGTGAATCTGTTTCATGAATATTTCCTCCTGGAATACCTACTCATTTTTTTAGTTTATTGTGACACCTGCTATGAAAAAAATAATCGACAAAATTTGAGGCTGTATCAGAAAATGAATGATACTGTCCTTCTCCAGAAAGGATTATCTGTACCACTCTGTCCCCCTCCCCCACTGTTGTACTCACTTCTCACTCCATGTCTCTGGAAGTTATCTGTTCGTGAATTAGTGTTTTTTAGATTTCATATATAAGTATGATCATATAATATTTGTCTTTCTATGCTTGACTTATTTCATTAGCATAATACCCTTAAGGTCCACCTATCTTGTTGCAAATGACAGAAAGTCCTTTTTATGGCTGAATACTATTCAATTTTATGTGTATGTATACCACATCTTCTTTATCTGTTGATAGACACTTGGGCTGTTTTCATGTCTTAGCTTATAAATAATGCTGCAGTGAACATGGGGTGCAGATATCTTTTCAAGGTAGCGATATCGTTTTCTTTGGATAAATACCTGGAAGTGGAAATTGCTGGGCCCAATGGTAGTTCTATTTTTAATTTTTTGATGACCCTCAATCCTGTTTTTCATAGTGGCTGCACTAATTTATATTCCTATAGTACACAAATGTTCTCTTTTCTCCACATCCTCACCGACACTTATTATTTCTTGTTCTTTTGATAATAGCTTTTCTAACAGGTGTGAGGTACAGAAAACAATTACTTTTTGCTTCTAGGAGGCAATAAATGTAAGGATAGCTTACATTAAGCCGATCAGATGCTTAGCTGGTTTGACACTAACCCTACTTCATTCCTGAGGTCTTGCCTTATTTCCTCGCCCTTTTATTTTGTAGCTCTTCAGGGGTTCTACCTGTAAGGCCTAGGGTATTTACCAGTATGTCTCTTCTTTATTGGGACCTGAACTCAAAATATTTCCTCCTTAGCCACTAAGTCTCCTGGAAGCTCTGATGATCTTCACAGCTACAACAAAATGGCAAACGCCTCAAGAGAAAAGTTGTGCTGAATGTCGGTATTAGCACTTTATCTTTTCCTTCTGCGTGGTATGTTGGCCACTGAAGTACTCACTGCCTTGGCAACGCTAAGGCTATCAAACAACTGTTTTTCATTAATATTTTGTCCAGATTTTCTGGTTTTTCTCAATAAGAAGTTTGCTCCAGATAAGCTAGTTGAAAGATTAACAATATAACAGGGAAAATGTGGAAAATACTAATTGTGCAATATTATTTCAATTGTAAAACTATATTTATTTACCATATTACAAAAACTTTGAAGTGGGTACAGTACAAGCAGCATGAAAACTGTTTAGAGTAACTATTTATTTATTTTTCATTTCTTTATTTTTGCATCTTTGTTGAGTTATTACATTGTATAACTTTAAGGTTTACAAATTTGTTATACTTATATCTTTCAGAATAATGATTAGCACCATGCATCACTTCATATAATTATGATTTTTTTTGTGGCAAGACTATGTAAGATCTATTCTTGTAACAACTTTCAAGTATATGATACAATTTTACTGACTATACTTACTATGCTATGCATTGGATTCCTAGAACTTATTCATCTTATAGCTGGAAGTTTGCGTAGAATTTAAATAAAAATTTAAAGTTCAAAACTAAAGAATAAAAGGATTGGCTGCTTTATACAAAGTAATATTTTATAGAAAAACAGACTGTTCCAGTGGTCTCCACTATAAGTATAAGTTATGAGATATAGAGAAGATATTTTAAAAACAATATGAAAAGTAATATGTGCCCATCTTCAGTATCTGGTTTTAGGGAAACAATATGCTATTAACTCCTTCTTTATGTGTGCCAGAGTTCAATACATTTGTTGAATGAATAAATCAATGAATGATTGTATTTCCTTTATAATATATTATCTCTATTGGTATTAGTTTACATCATATTTGTCTATGTCATGGACATGAATTTGGTAAACATTTTTCTTCTTCTTCTTAGCCTTTTCTTTTTTAATTTTACCTTTTGCTTCATTTTGTCCTGGTTCATTCATTCATAATGAATCTTATTCACTTACTAATAAGCTTTTTAAGACATCTACATATTTTTCACACAATTTATTCAGAAAGCATTTCATAGGTTTGTTGATCCTGTTGTCCAGGTGCATATGTTTGTATCTGTATGTACATATGTGTGATGTGCACACCGTTGATTTCTGTATTTGAAAAAAATATTTTCTGTTTTTCTGAGTTGTGAATTAGTATTTTAATTTTCTGTATTTGAATATTTAGTTCATGCAATTTTAGTCTTTTAAAAAGTAAGTGCCTTAAGTCAATACATGTCCATTTCTCTATTATTTTACCTTAAATATGTCTCTTAGAAGCTACTTATCTGATTGTCTCAATCCTTAAGTAGGTAAATTTAACATTAATTATATGTGATGTGACTATTGATATGTTTATCCTATTTTCTGCCATATTTATCAGCGTCACCACTTCATGTTTATCTCTGAGGCTGTTTATACATTTTACTATTTTTATTTTATATTTAAATTCATAATATTGTTTGGAGCAAAAAATTTATTTCACAGAATGAACTTACTCATCTTACGAAAAGCCTGTTTCATTATTATTACAGCAGGGCTTCTCAAATAGCATGTTACCAGGTACATCGCCGTTCTCAAGGCCCTCTTTGTTGATATAACATATCTGACAGATGCAGTAAAAGTAGAGAGTTCCAAAGACTTTGAATATGGATGAAGCCAAAGGTTTTAGTCACAGGCACAGCAGAGTTAGGAAGTTGAAAATATAGGTACATGTGGTCAGAGGCTTAATACGTTAGCAGTCACAAGCAGTAATAAGCTTTTTGTATGACTATGCAAATTAACAACAGCTGAAATAAAATAAAATTCCAGTGAATTGTACTGGAAATCAAATATGGACAGGAAGGTTCACCGGGACATTGAATATTCTGCAGAATAGTGTCAGTATTTGGGGTGAAGGGAACAATGGTGAACAAAGTTCTAATAGCCTTGGTATGTAAGGGATACAAGTCCACACACTGGGCCTAAGGAAGGTATGTATTGCCAAATCCCATGGATCTGAAAGGAGCGGGTAGTTTGTGCAAGTAAAAAGGAGTAAAGTCTTCAAGATGTAATGGGAACTAAAGATGCCATCTGTGCTTCTGCTCCTTTAGCAGGGTGTAGGAGGCTAAGCAGTCTCTACACGAGAGGGTTGCAAGTCAGGGTGACTGGGGTTCCATTTAAGGCCAGAGAGGATGAGGATTTTCACTAAAGAGTTTGAAAATGTGATGGAACTTGTTATTATAGAGCTGAGTTTCCAGCTGGAAAAATAAAGAGACTTGAGTCTTAGCATAACGAAAAAAGGCAGAGAACTATGTGGCATGCTACAGAAGAAGCAGATGATTGTTGGGAATAATATATTGGGAAATGACTAAAGAGAACAGAACTGTGAAGTAAGGTGAGTTACCAGGTGAATGATCCTCAGCAACTGGTGATGGATGGGGATCTTAGCATCAGCCAAATCCCGGATTTATTGCATTCCAAGAGCATGGAGACTCTAGACCTTGGAGTCACTTTGAATTTGAATTGACTTATACATGCTTTTGAGGAAAAAAAAAGTGTTTTTGTTAAGGCTGTTCACATGTCAATGTCCAGAGAGAAACGACTGGCTGGTGAATGCTGAGACCAGGGGCAGAAACTCTGAGGCCTTTGGCTTTGTCTCTGTGCCATTGGAAAGTATACTCTCTGGTATTTTATAAGGGGCGCAGCCTTTTATATCTTACTCATATTTTGTTTTTTAATCAATTTTAATAGGTTATTTTGTATATGTTCTGTATTCAGTGTGCTAGGCACTAACTAACTGCTTCCTATTGAAAGCTCATTTAATCCTCACAGCAATCCATTTTTTAGATTTAGTTATTGGGATGCAGAAAGTTCAAATAACTTGTTCATGGTCAACAACTAATGAGGAGCAGAGCTGGGAACTGAATTCAGCAAGTTTAGTTTCAGAGTTGCCAGTTTTCTCCACTATACCAGGGCTTCCTAAACTTTCCTAGTGGTTAGAATCCCCTGAGGTGTTTATGAAATGTACTGGACATTCGGATTCAGTAGCTCTGCGATGGAGCCCAAGTATCATTTTTTTTTTTTTTTTTACTTCATGTAATTTTAGAAAACACTGTGCTGGGTGCTGGTGCCACCCTTCCATCAGTGTATCTGCTGTCAGAGGAACTGGTGTCATGTCATGTTTCCTCTAAACTGCCTTTCCAGAGCCCCTGGCCCCTGACCATGAAAGACTCCTCTGAGTTTCAGCTTCCCCTTCTTTCCTCTTTGAGGTTGAGACTAGAGTCCTGCCTGGAATAGAATTGCATTGGATACAAAAGGAAAAACAACTTGGTTTCCAGTAAATTTCCTGTTCCTTCCAATCTCCAATACTTTCTGTCCTTGGATTTCATTTGGCTCCTGTATTCCCTGCGTTCTCTTACTCCAGCTGGCTTTTACATCCTTCCCTCCCCCCGACCCTATGTTCTTGTTTTTTTCATTAGCTCTGAACTCCTCCAAGTCTTCTGGCTTTCTTTATGCTTATTCACTCCGTGCTGTAACTTTCCCTGACCCTTTCTTCTCTCCTCCTCTATTCCTTTCCAAGTTTAGCTTTTATTTTTGTTTCTTTTTATTTTCCCGACTCAAATACGGGGCTAGACTTTGCAGACCCATAACTTTATGGGTCACTCTCATGCAACAGACAGCATTGTAAGAGATAAAGCAAAATCATATATTTGGATATTTTTTAAAAATCCGATTTGGAAGTGATGGCCCAGCTTGTTTGCATCCCTAATGCTAAAAGCAACATAGAATCCTGGCTTCCTCCTGCAGGTCTCTGTATTGTTAAAATAAGAGGTGCAAATTGGCTACCATACCGGTGAGTCAAATTTAACCTAACCTCTGGAAATGGGTTTGTTTTGTCGAGACTACACTTAAAAATGAAGTCATATGAATGCCTTAAACAGGACTTGGACTCTTTATTCACACATGTAGCTGCCTCAGGCATCCAGATTATCTTTATGAGCCTATACATTTTTTATTTTGTTGTCCTCTAGGGACAGTGACATGCAGATACTGCAAAAGACCATCCAGAACGCTTTGGAACATCGGTATATTGTTTAACAGTGTAGTGCCTAGCCATGATAGTTCGGCAGGCAGGATGTTGTCTTTAAGTTGCCAGAAATTTGCCGTCTTCCTTTTGGAAAGTTCCCCTTTTATGAGTGATGAGAATTCATTCCTACGTGAACGCTCAGGTGTTTTTGGATCTAACAATCTTGATTAGCCTTTAAAACAAAAAAACAAACAAAAAACAACAACAACATAGTATTGATTGTCAGAACTTGTTCCCAAAACATTCATTCTAAAATCACAGTGTATATAAACAGAATTTTATATAAACATGATTTAAAACATTCCGGTTCATCAAAGCTTATATCTTGAAACTTTTTTCATATAATTTATGTGAAAACCAAGTAATAACAAGAATGGCAAAGTTCTCAAAAAATTTTTTAAAAAACCAAAAAACAAAGCTATTGTTTCTAGGCAGCAATAAAGGAACCAGAACTGTGCGTTCCAAACGCACTTTAGATAGGAGGAGCCAATATTTCCTTCCCTGGCTAGAGAGAAGAGGAGCTGTATGCTCTGGCTGTCTTGAAACTTACTGGGTAGTGAGGACCATGGTGGGTATAGAGGGGCAATGTGTTATGGGAGATAGAACCACTAGAGCTTCTGTCCGTAGGGCACTGTCCAGGACACATTTTCATTATTCACTACTCTATTTCTCTGAGAGCTCATTTCTTCATTTCTTATTTGTATCACTTTTTTTTTTGCAGTCTTTTCTTGCAATTCAATAAAAAAACACACACTTGTAAAATTGAGCCAGTTCATTGCAGAGGGAGTTAGTGATGATGATAATAGTCTTTGTGTCCGAGGTTCATTTGAGGTCAAGTGGAATTTGGATAGGTAAAAGACATTCCTAGTCAGAATAAGATGATTAAAGATTTGTGGACAGAAGTAATATAGTGAAGTTGTGGAGAATTATTTATTTAGTTATAGGTATATATGTATATGAATATATATGTATCAGTACACATTTGTATCTCGCTCTATATATTCTTTTGTACAGAAAAAAATAATTTAAAGGCCTCTAATCTTAAAAATATAAAAAATCTTTTTTACATTTGATTTGAAGAGGGATGCTCACTCTTTGCAGGAAGTAAAACTTTTCTTAGAAGTGCTTTTCTTATGTTCTTCACATCTTCTCCTCCAACCTCAATTCTTGCATAGCGTTTAGTGGACCGATTTTTGTTCTCTGCCTTAAAGCAGAGTTCCCTACCAAATATTTCTTTGTTAAATATATAATATTTGCAATGCTAGACTGAGGTCTTTTCAAGAGGTGAAACTGTATTTGTTTACCTTTTTATTATGCAGAAAACAAATACCTAATGCTCTTTATATATTTCTAGAACTAAATAGTTTATAGGTTAAATACAGCAAATGTACATAATATAAACTTCAAGTGCCTTTACCCAAATTCACTGATTTTCTCATTGGCAAAAATATGTATTTAATTTATCTAAGATATTTTTGTAAGCTAGAATTAGTAGTTTAACCTCTTATGTATTATTTTTCATATTGAAGTATAATATATATATTTAAATCCAGGTGCTGGTTTGAAAGTTTGAAAACCTTTGTTTTTTTTCTTGGCTATCATTGTAAAGGTCAGAGAAAGTAGAATCTAGCTTTTTATTCACTTTCCATAAGTGTGTTTGTATGGATTTAATTCACACAGAGTACAATATGCATCCTCTCACGACTGCATTTTACAGAAGTAGTAGAAAAAATGAGGGACAAAACGATACCCTCAGCGTGAAGCAGCTTCTCTGTTGCAGTGTCTAAACTGTGGCCCCTGGTTTTGAATTCAGGGTTTGGGCTGAATATCCCACTGATAGTAAGCACATCAGATGTCGCCTTGTGTGTGTCACTTCCAAGTCACGCTTCCTTAGATTTGTGAAGTAGGGAAACACAGATGGCAGGAAACTTCTACTGCATAAAAATACCTTTAACATAAGTTTCACTCTATGAAATCAGCATTTAAAAAGTCTTTTTAGTGAACTTTATTAACAAGCAACAGGGTCTAGGAAGCTTGGCAAACAAGGAGGCAGGAAACCCCAAAGAGAACATGTCTGTCAGACGTCTTTCCTTGTGGGGTTTCCTTCCAAATGTTTTTGGATCTTGAAGGAAGTGGAGTGGCTTTCTGCCACCACTTTCATACATCTGTAACCCACTGGGTGTACAGAGTCTGGCATTCACTTTTTAAATTCTTTCCTCAATCTGTATTTGTTTCACTGTGAAATAGAAGCCGATCATTGGCTAATGTTGAAGTCAAACTATGAATCTTATTTTAGTTAGACACTATTTCTACTTTTTGAGAATTTTGATTTAAGAGCTGAGAATTCTCTGATTTCTTAAATGTTGTGGCACAGTTCAAACCTTGCATTTCACAGAAATCTGTGGACCTGGTCAAACATAAAAGCTGAGGGCAATTTGGAGCTCTGTTTGCCTAGGTTTTAGGGCTGTACTTAAAAGACATTTTGCGAGACCTGTGGAGAAACAGATGTAGTTATTCAGACTTTCACTCCTGAATGTCTGATATCACTTAGTCCCCATTCCCTCATGACAAGATTTTAATATTTAATTTAATATAATTCTGCTGAATGTATGCCCTAGAAAATATTGAAAGGAAAACTTGAGCTAAAGGAGATGAAACGTGAGCCTTCATAAATACTCATCTCTAGAGAGCTAGGTTGCTTAAATCTCTTTGCTCTTTGAAGAATGTACACAAATGTTGATCTTTTGATGGAAAAGACAGTGGTAACATGTTAACTAAAATGTCAATCATTCATCTTAATCAAAAAGCATTATTTAGAGGCATTAATGTTATTTCAGCATACCTGCTCTAGATTCGCAACTGACAAATGCAAGAATATATATGATACAAAATGCAACATTAATTGTTAATAGAGTATTATTAACCAGAGTTATAGAAATTATATAGTAATGGTAATGTCACCACTCTTTGTCAGATAGCAGATTTATTCCAGTGACTTTGAGAAAGGCTATACGAGTTCATAACTACTGAACTCGTATACTGCTGCAGTGAAGATCCTATTATTCTCATTTTTAATATGAGAAAAGGAAGCTCAGAGAGTTAATAAAACTCTCTCCAGGACACAAACCTGGTAGAGGCATTGAACTTGAACCTATTCCAGGTTCCAAAGCCTATATTTCTTTCCTAATCATGTCTGTCTTTTTACCTGTAGAAACTTCAATTATAACAAAATTATTTTGTACTTATTTAATATAACTCTTTAAAATTTAACATGTTAGTAGAGTTCTAGATTAATCTATCACTTTAAGAAAGCAAACTACTGTTGGTTACATATGGCTTAGGATGATCTAACTCAACTTCCTTCATTAGCTCATTTTGAGACCCATCATTTAAAATCTGAGGTAAGTGAACCTGAATGAATCACTCTTACTTCTTATTTCAGAGGCAGGGTTTTCAGACTCTTTAATATGATTCTATAGTAACCTTTTATAACCTTTTCCTTTCGCTCTATACTGACTAGCAGCCTTTATTTATTTATTTATTTTTTTTGAGATACTTACTGAAAGCCTAATGTTTGTATAGCATATTTCTGAGACATACATTGTTAGGTTTAAGTAAATGGTTCAAACTTAGGTCAAGTAAAGTTGACTCAAAGTCTTAACCAAAAGGTCAGATTTATATCGAAGGTTCCCGATAACTTCTCTTGGAAAAATGGATTTACTTTTTACTTCAGCAGTTTCATCTTCATTCTTTTTTCTAAGTGGTCATCTAAAACCATAGTGTGTGGAGTAAAACCACACTATAGTACAGTATATGGAATAAAAAAATACAATGACCTAAAGTTACTGCCGAAGTACTTTTGTGAAGTTAATAAAAATCTTTATTAAAAAGACATTTGTTTTTGGAAACAGAAAACACTCTTCTCTCATTTGTCACTAAAAGTACAAATGAAGGTAATGGAGCCAGTTGTATAGAATGGATCATAGAATAAAAAATATAGTGGATGAGAAGGAAAACGTAATGACAAGGCAGCCATTCTGACACCCACAATGCGCCCCTCAGAGAACTTCAGGATACTTCCATTTGAGAATCAAGGAGCTCAGGAACCGGTCATGTTATGGCTGCACGTTTGAGTTGAATTTACACTATCACAGATGCAGCTTCACATGGCTTTGCTGTGCTTTTGTTTCTGCATAGCATTTCTAAAAAAACTATGTTGCAAGTGTGGAGTGTTGAGGCGCCCAGGAGTTTGCTATGGCCTGTGTTATTAGCTTCTCACTGTCCACCTCTAATGGAGTCACAGGCCCCATCGTATTTGACACCACCTTCCCCTCCTTTTACTAAAAGCAAGAGCAAGAAAAAACCATTTCTCATGCTGTCAACAAAAATACAATACTTGTTGTTA
Organism: Mormoops blainvillei; assembly: GCA_004026545.1. NCBI lineage: Eukaryota > Metazoa > Chordata > Mammalia > Chiroptera > Mormoopidae > Mormoops > Mormoops blainvillei. The sequence goes on along the minus strand of PVJD01005633.1, from coordinate 42,335 downwards.
ACTTTGTATGAACTCCTACTTACTAGTTTTGATGAAGCCAGTAATTATTTACTCAAAACTAAAATGTAGTATCTTCCTTCTATCTTTAGATTCATAGCATAGTTTGAGAATTTTCTCTTTACCAGTAGAGACAGTAGAAAGCGAATGCTGAGAACTCTCTGAAAGTTTTAAAATATTTACAATGGACTGAGACATACTGTAAAATGAAATCTCATTAAAGTATGAAAAATTAAATTTGTGCTTAATCATACACCATAGAAATCACAGAAATGGGAAATCAGAAGAACCAAGCATATTCTTACAGTTTTGCTGTTTGTGTGACTGTTATGGCAAAGCATAGTTATATTTGATCTGTATGGCGTGTGCTTTATTTTTTACGCTTTGTCTCTAATATTCCTGCCAGCACATATCAAATACTTTCTTAGAACACTATTTTATTTATTAGTTATAGCCAACTAAAAATTTGAATACTTTCCATAAATTTTAGTTGCTCTAATTTCCATGAGGAAAAAATTTGTAGCTCATAAGCTTGTTCTTTTAAATGTATGTTTATCAGCATGTGTATGCATATATAGGCACCCACTGAAAATGACAACATCCATATTCAACCATGTTCGTGAGCGTATGAATGTCAGCCTTTATGTAGGTAGGCTTATGTCTGTGACTATATGGAAATACATATCACTGTGGGTAAATGATGCTATATCAAAGCCTTTTTTTTTTTTTTTTGGAGCTAGAATACACAGGGGAAATGATAAGATGGCGCAAGAGGATTTAGGACCTGGAGCAAGTGAGGCCATTATGTATGAGGCTGATGCGGTAGGAACCAAGGGGAGGCACCGAGAAGCAGGCCTGCGGGGGCAGGCCCTGATCGGGGTAGCCGCCGCAGCACCTGCCCTGTTTGTTCCACCTGCCAGCCCTGTGGTTGGTTGCTCGCTGTGTTCTACTGCCATTTTTGAGTATCCTTGACACTTCGATATAGTATCTCAGATAAGCTTTCAAATGATCGTCGTAAGGTTTTAAATTTGTGATTATGTGATTTTGTGTAGTAGCATCTACTCTTACTATTGCTATACCAGACCTGTGAAAGTTCGGGCTTTGATGTCCAACCCCTTTATTCCACAAGGACTGAAAGGAGACCCCGAGAGGGAAGGTGGCCTGGTTGAGGCAGCAGATCCTGAGGCCTCTCCTGACAATGACCTCCCATTCTCTCAAACTATTCCGCACTAAGTTAGCGGCTATGTCTGTGTGCTCGGGTGTGTGTGTTTCTTTTAGTGCACTCTAATATATGTGGATGTCCCTGGTATTGGTGTTTCTAAAATACCACTGGAAATTTCAAAAGCTGCGAGAAAATGTTTAAATGACTTGTGACTTTCATAAAGATATTTTATAGAATTGGATTTCTAGTGTTATCATTCAAAATTCCATCCATTATTTACTGTAGTATATGCTGAAAAGACCAATTTGGATGGTCCAAATGAAGAAATATTAATCATTTACATTTCCTATTTGAAAGGAAGGAGTTAGAAAGTGCTGTCCAAGCCAGGGAATTATAATGGATATTAATATAAAAATTGGAATTTTAACGTTTATTTTTATAATATATTGACAGAGGGATTTTACTGATTTTGTAGCTGATGGTGGTAGAATGTTACTTAAGCATAATCATGTAATTATTTTTAAAGTTGGTTTAAGTTAGACCTGTGGTTCTCAAATGGTGGTCCTTGGGTCAGCATTACTGTCATCTATGTGCTGGACAGAAGTGCAAATACATGGACCCAACCTGACCTCGTGGATCATAATCTCTGGATATGGTCCCAGTGAACTATCTTATCAAGCTCTGTAGGAGACTCACATTCACAGTAAGTTTTAAGAAATACTGATCTAAGCTACATGACTAAAGGCTATTATGACCTACACAGGAAACAACTTGGAATGAGGAACTAGGATTTTGTCTCAGTTTTATTTTGTAGAGACCTTATTTCTTAGATCTAAAAAAGAAGTTACAGTAACTAAGACTGTAGAATAAATAAGATCAAAGTCTTAAAAATGAGTATTATGAGATAATACAGTTTAGTTATACTCAAAGTGTTATTAGGAGTTTCAGTGATTAATTTTTATAACTGTTGCATACTGTTAGTTCAGAATAAGCTGTTTGTTGGGATATTTTAGTTTATTGATTGAATTAAATAATGCTGCTGAAATGAACTTTTTATACACAAAATAAAATTCAACTTTATTGAGCAACCTGATGAATTTTGTTAGAGGGTAGGTTTCCAAATACATGCTTAGTTTGCTTAGCTGGAAGGCATAAAGAGTAATTAGTCATTCCATATAACCTGTTCATTAACTATTCCCAAGGGGAAATTGAAAATCACCCACTATGATTTATTTTTTAATAGAAATTTAAAAGAAGAACATTGATTTATTGCCTAAAATGGCCGATAAAGGTTGAATCCAACTTTAGCAGAACTGTGCGAATTTTTTTCTTTGTTTTGATGTTTCAGTCTGCAGATGTTAGCTGTTTTTGTGAGGAAATAATGGTGTTAGCTATGAGTTTTCTTGGAAAGAAAGAGCTTAAAAGCTTTGGAGTGCTGGACTCATAGTCTGCACAGCCAGATGAACATGGATGGAATGTTAGGTGAAGTCCATGGGGAGTCATTCCACAGCAGCATCTGGGAGGAAACAATAAGTGACTGGAGGGTGTACTTTTCAGGCAAATGATTAAGAGACGATTAAATGAAGGTGTTAGGATGTGAAGGAGGGAAGGAAGTACTGAAGGTGTATATATAATATGGAACGGGGGGATTATGGGAAAGACTTAACAGAATGAACTGTAGATCACAGCTGAACTTATACAAAGCTGGAATTGGAATTTGGACAGAACAGCTTATAGGTATCACGTGAAATGGAACATGAGATTCACATAATACAGAACATACTGCAACATAGCTTTTTTAAACAGTAAAGGACAGCGATGATGTCTATTTATTCAGAGCCACTGGAAGTCATTTCTTAGAGTTGGAAAGACATCTTGCTATTACACCTGGATAGTCTTACTCCAATTATATTGACCCTACTTTAAAGTCCCACTTTAAAGTCCTAAGAAAGCTCTGGGCTCTGGAAGTAGAAATCCATGTCTTTGATCCAGTGAGTAGTTTCACTTTCACTGTTTGATACTGATTCATTCATAATGCATAAAGACAAAGTCACTTTAAATTGCCTTGCATAATCATATCATCCTGCCCATTTCTTTTGCCTACTAACTGATACCCACTCCCAATTGTGAATGAATGAATGAATGAATAAAACACAGTTTGTTGTAGATGTTATGGGATGAAAACTAGCTCATTTTTTTGCCAGAGGTTCATGTTTACTCTTAAAAACAAAATCTAATTTCTCCTGAATACAAGTTTTTCTTCTTGATGCCAGACAGTTGAACATCTGGCAAAGTGAGAAATTAGAGAGGAAGATAAGGCCATGTTATGGAAGCTAATGCTCTACTCTAGCCCCAGTCATCCTTACCAGCAATCATTTAAAGGTCTTTTCATCTTAATGAATGGAGACTCTGCAAATACAAGGCTAAATCTTTACTCGAGGCTCAAAATCTAACAATTGGATTTTATTAGCCAATATATTTAAATACTATAACACACAACTTCATATTTTTACGACCTAAAATAATCACAGATGATTTCTTGCTCAAGTCCAGTGTGGATGATTTAGCCATTCAGGGACCATGCGGGAATTTAGGCCCCCAGACTCCTCCTCCTTGTGACCCTGACCTCCTGTAGGTTCTTTACATTTAACTGGATGATGGGAAAAGAGAACATAGGAAAGACACATGTACTTCCTACTGCTTTGCTCCAGAAATGACATGCGTTTGCTTGACTCCATTGTTCAGGCCTCACTTGAATTGTCAGACTTCGGTGTGACAGTGGCAGAGATGTGCTCATTTCAGGCCCCACCATTTAGATTTAAGCTTCCTGCCACATCTCTAGGCAGACTCTTTCTCTGGATTATAAGAAAATGTAAAACTACTTGGGCACATTCAAGGACAAACTAACTGGGCAAACTAAATAGAGGGCTGTGAATGTAGTATTTGCTCGATAATATAACTTTGGAACAAACAGTCCCATTTAATCCCACTTAAATATCTCTTTGGCCTTTTCTCCTTTCTAGCCTTGGTGCACCTCTGCCTTTTCACCTGGCATTCCCTTAGTATGACCATTTCATCAAGTGGCTCTGAGAAGTCAAAGACTAAGGAATTCCAGATTGCTGAAATGTGTCTTAGGATTGGTTCTAATGGTAGGTGAAAGATATAGGAATGCCTACCTGCACAAAACTTGTTCTGTGGTACCCCTGGGTAAAGATAGCACTTAGGTTAACCAAGATCATAGTCTGACAGGTTATGGACAAGGTAAAGCAAATGCTGATGAGATTCGGGAAAGAACCGCACTTCGGCTATTTCTGAGGATGGTGGACCCATTTAGAGATAGAAAGTGGCAAGAAGCAGCATGAGGGACGCAGGGTTAAGGGCATAGAGCCTGGAAAAGGCTCAGTCTGTAGGGTGGTCCACATACTGAGATGGAGGGGATCCGGGAGGGGTGGCTTTGCTTTTTTGGCACTGTTCTTGGTCCTTATAATCACACGGTGGAACTGTGGCAGTTATACACAGGGGCAGAGATAGGAACCTTGTTTTGTCACTGAGAAAGCTCTATATTTTGTGGGCATAGGAGGTGTGTATATTGTAATTAAGCATGCATTGCTTCAGAGTACATTTACGTAGGAAGTTTAAGCGAGGTGATCATATAATTTATGGCCCAAACAAATATACCAAAATTGCACATGTAAGAGTAGAAGAGGGTAGTGTTAATTACCCTGGGACAACAGGTATAAACCAGGACCACCTCAAAGAAAAAGGGATGTGTTGCTACCATAGTTTTAAGACAGTGATATTGCATTCATCTAACAATAACCCTTCAAAGTATTTAGTAGTGCACTTTAAAGTATTTAATAGTATTTAAAGTGCACTTTAAGAAAATATCATCATCATATTCAACCTACCATTTCAACTAATTCCTGTGTCAAATGAAAATTGACAGAAACACTAATCTTTACAGGGTAACCCTTTACATAGTAAGTTATAAAATTGCCTATTAGTTCTCTATGCTTAAGTCTAAATATTTTCACTGCTTGTTACTTGTCTCACCCTTGCTATAAGCTGCTACTTTAATCACTTTGTAGACCTTTTCTAAGTTGTCTCCTTGAATGAATGAATGGATGAATGAATGAATGAATGAAAGAAACACTGTTTATCGTAAATGTTATGGGATGAAAACTAGTTCTGAAGCAGGACTGTGCTCTCTAGTTAGGTTCCAAAGAAATCCTGAGTAAGGCAGGAGTGGTATTTTAGAATGACACCAACAGGTTAAACTTTTATTTAAGTATCCTGGTGTTCACTTGTTCAACTTGAGAATAGAAGGTTGTGGAATGAATTGGGCACAGTCTTCAAGAATATGAAGCACTTTTAGGCACTGTGTGGGTACCAACTGTACCCTGCACCACAATTTGTTGAGGAACCCAGTACTCCCTGGTATACGGAGAACATTTAAATGTAGATTTTTGGCTTACAAGGAGTGAACAGATACACACATGAGGTGACTTAAGAAGGACCAGAAATCCTGCAGCCCCAGACCACCCCTCACCAGCCTGCTCACATTCCCAGCGTTAGAGACATCTCTGGGATTCAAGATATGGTGCCTCTAAAACGAAATTGGCCACCTGGAAAAGAAAGTATAATAAAGCCGGTAGCAGCCTTATCAGTGGGGTTCAGAGCCCTAAGGAAACAAAACATACGCTTAATTAGAGTGGGGGCTAGGGGAGGTCCTAGTGTTAGAAGCAGAACCAGGTGAGGAGTCAGTGAGAGAGAAGCAGAGCAGTGGTGGCTAATGGCACGGGCGGCCGGGGGCGCACAGGTGCTGCCAGGCAACCCGAAATGTAGTTTTGCTGTGGGCTGGCCTGAGGTCAGCTGTCACAGGCAGCCAGACAGAAGAGGCAGCAAGTGCTCTGGCTCAGCAGCTCATAACCTACTTTAAAGCTTAGTAACTGGAAAAAAAAATAAATCTCGGTGTAAGCCTATTTAGTATAAATTAGTATCTGCAGGTGAGGTCTTACTTTTGAGGGGATTGGGAGCAAAACAGAGAGAACAAATATTGGTATCATTAGGGTGATTGAATTTAACTTTATGAAGTGTGAGAAAGCTTCTTGTTGGAAAACATTTAGTAGCATTCTGGAGGAAGGTAGGAAAGAGTTTAATGGAGAAGCAGATTTCGAATACATTTAAAAATTTACTTTCTTTTTCCTTAAATTTCGGACCGTTTCCTTCTCATGAGGATTCTGACTGTCTCTGCATTTTACATTGTCAAACTTCCAGGGAAAATATGGACATAAGGTTGCCATTTGTCCTGCCCAGCCCAGGAGTCAGAGAGTGACTTTGTCATGGTGAAATGTGACTGTACGCTCAGGTCTCCTCTTGCCCTCTCTAGCCATACCCTCCTAATCCAGGCCCCCATCATCTGTCATCTGGATCATAACTATCACCTCCTAACTCTGGCCTCCTTAAGTCTGTTCTCAGTACAGCAGCCAGCATGAGTGGGATGAAATATACATCAGACCATGTCATTCCTCTGCTCCAGTGACTTTCCGTCTGCCTGCCAACATGTGTTTTCCTGGGCCCTCTCTCTACCTCTGATCCCTTATCTTTTTATTCTACTTATTTCCTTTCTCCATTTAACACTGGCTTTCTGGCCCTTCCTAGAACAGTTAACACACAAGGCACATTTTCCCCAGTCAGTCAAGGAAAATTGCACAGGCAGTTAGAAAGCTCTTGCCCAAGATAGTTCTATAGCTCTGCACCCATCCATGACTCCTGTTCTGTTCTTTTCTTGGCCCACACCTTCTTATGTAACATTGCAACATGTCCCCTACTGCCCTAATTCCTTTTTTGCTTCTTTTCTCGATTTCTTTTTCTTCATAATACTTATCACTGGATATTGTACATTTGTTCCTGTTATTTGTAAGCTCCATGAAGACAGGGCCTTTCGTCTGTTCCGTTCACTGTTGCATGCCAAGTCTCATCAAATGAATGCATAATCGAAAGCTTAGCTTATTAACTATCACAATTACAGGGGCCCTTGAAAAGTTGATGCTGATAACAATGATCACAGCCCTTCCCCTCCAAATTTAGGGAGTCCCCCAGTTCCAATGCACTAGTATGTATTTGGACCATCAGGGTCAAGACTCTTGATATAGTATCTTGATATATCATAGCCAGTAGTACCAGTGGAAGATATGTATTCTACCCTGCCCTGCCCAGGAGAATCTTCATAACATAATCATATGTATCCCTTTAGACAACGGGACAATTCTATTCTTAAAAGCAGCGGTCCAGGTGTTGGGCCAACCTTCCTTGTGTTGAAATTTCCTCACCACAATAGAGCTCTCATTCCAAGTATTTTTGAAGTCTTTCCTTGGACAATCTGTGTGCAAATGTGATTCTAATTGTCTTCCTCAGAGTCTCAGGAAACATTACATACAGTGAATTTTTGTTAATTTTTAAAACTATAATATGAGTGTGAGCATATTCCGTTACTTGACTCATTTCTGTAAACTCTGATTGGATGAATCATGTACTTATTTATTCCATAAATATTTGCTGAGCATGTCCTATATGCTAGGCTGCTGTGCTAAGGGCTTGAATACAGAAGCAAACTTAAAAGAGTCTCTTCCCTCAAAGGGCTCTTTGTCTAAAGGGAAGAGACAGACAACAGACAATAAACAGGTACACATAGAACATGGAAGGTGGAGATGAGTGCTAGAATCAAGATGACGATTAAGGGAGAGGAGTCTTATTGTCGTTCTTGATTTTTAAATATCAATAGGCTTTTCAGAGAGCAGAGATCTAAAGGAATTAAGTGACAGAGGTATATGGAGGAAGAGCAGCACTGTAGAGGGAAATTCAAAATGCCCAGGTGGTCCCTGCAGCAAGGACTCCAGTGTGGCTGGAGCAGAAGTGAAGGAGGAATGGGAGAGCAGCTCAGAGGCATGATAAGGTGTGAAATCATGAAGGACTTCAAATGCCAAGGTAAAAACTTCAGGTTTTCTCAGTGGAAAGTGGGGGGCTATTGAACCAGAGGAATTATATCATTGGATTTGTCTTTAAAATTATTGGTAAGGCTGTTGCCCTGGACAGTAGGTATTAAAAGTGGAAGCAGAGACCCCTTGTAATGCTCTTGCACTAATCAAGGTGAGAAAGAATTTTTTTGAAAATAATTTTGTTGCTTTCAGTTTTATATGCCACATGTGAGTGAAATCATGTGGTTCTTGACTTTTTCTGTTTGCCTTATTTTGCTTAGCATGATATTCTCAAGATCCACTGAAGTTGTTGTAAATGGCAGTATTTCATCTCATGGCTGAGTAGTATTCCATGTATATACCACAACTTCTTTATCCAGTCATCTGGCAGAGGACACTGGTTGTTTCCATGTCCTGACCACCATGAATAAGGTTGCAGTGCACGTAGGGGTGCATTTATCTTTGTGAATGAATGTTTTCAAATTTTGGGGTAGATATCTGGAAGAGGGGTTGCTGGGTTATATGGTAACCTACTATATTCTTAATGTCTTGAGGAACCTCCATACTGTTATCCATAGTGTCTGTGCCTGTTTACATTCCCATCAGCAGCCAAAGAGGGTTACTTTTTCTCTACAACCTCTCCAAGAAAAACAAGCAAAAACTCATAGACACAGACAATGGTATGGTAGTTACCAAAGGGAGAAAGGGTGCGAGGGTATAGTAAAGAGTAAAGGGAGTCAAATATATGGAGACAGAAGATTTGACTTTGGGCAGTGGGCACACAATGCAACATACAGATGGTATATCATGGAATTGTTCACTTGAGACCTGTGTAATCTCACTAACCAATGTCACCCCAATAAATTTAATTAAAAAATGAAATAGAACACGCTTTGCTGATTGGCCTGATATAGGGTGTAAAAGAAGTTAAGAAGCCAGGGTGAGTCCATATGTAGACTGCAGTAGTTATTTCAGTCAGCTGGGGCTGCTATAGAACACCATAGGTCGGGTGGCTTATAAATAAGAGAAATATGTCTCACTTCTCTGGAGCCTGGAAAGCCCAAATCAGGGTGCTGGCTGTTTTAGGGTCTGGTGAGAACCTGCCTTCTAGTTCATAGGTAGTCATCCTTTCATTGTGTCCCCACATGATGGAAGTGGAGGGTGAGTCCTAGAGCCTCTTTTATAAGGACACTGATCCCATTCTTGAGGACTCTACTCTCATGACCTAATCACCTCCTCACCCTGCCCCCCCGCAAGGCCCTGCCTGATGTGGTCACATTGAGGAGTAGGTTTCAACATATGAATTTGGTTGGTGGGGACACAAACTTTCAGCCTGTAGCAGCAGTGTAAAAGAAAAATATGCCACTTGCTGAGATGGGGAAGCCTCAGGACAGGTTGTAGAGGAATGAAGTGAGTCTCAGTTTTACTCAGAACCACTCTTAGCCCTGGGTAAGCAGAGCCCCTGCCCTGGGCTTCATTCCTCAAAAGGACCCTCCATATGGGTATCAGTTTTCAAAATTGTCTGTGCCACCATCCAGTGCTTTGAGTATTCTCAGTATATTTCATTGTTCTTATATTTTTTATGTTCCAGATGATATGGTTTCTGAAAATTCTGATAGATTTGAGGCCAAGAAGCTTTTTTCATTCCATTACCTATAACAGCAATTAGAATAATCAGTGTTCTTCAAGAATGATGACAAAATAAGTAACTGAGTTACTTTAAGGCATTGTGAAATCTTCTGTCTCTTTTGCTCAAGGCTGTGGGTCAACTTAAAATTTATAGTGTGGTGCGAATGTCTAACCTGTCATCTACCAGCTTTGTATTTCACAAGACCTATACCCCAAAACTACTCTTTGGAGTTGATAGGAGGCTCCCTGGGGTGAAAGCTTGTGAAGAGGACATAGGGCTTTTTGAATACCCTTATCTCTGAGCACGTGATACCAATCAGAATTATCAGTGCATTTAATTTGCCTTTCAAATTCATATTTTTCCATAAAAACGTTTCCCACAAGTAAATAGCTGTGACTCCTGCGTTCATTTATGACATTATTCAGCCAAGTTTTGAACATGAGCTCTTATTTACCCTCATGATGAAGTGAGTGCCCCTCTGTTGCCTCTCAGAGGTTCAAACTGAGGCTGACATTGCCAAGTGGAACAGGATGGGTGGAGTTGATGGTGTCAGCACTGGAGGTGGATAAAGTTGTTGGCAGGCTTCAGAATGGGATAATGTCTCCAAAGTGTTTTGAGCTCCTTACTGAAAGACCTTGAATAATTTCCATGTATTATTTTGATTGTGGCAAGAACTGTGTAAGGTAATCTGCTCTGCTATCAACAATGATTCCTTTCATTGCAAATTTTAAACAAGTAGGTATATTTTTAAATGATAAATGGAATAATTTTAAGCTATTCTTTGTTCAAAGTATTATCAAAAAAGCCTTTCATGTTTGGTTACCCTTAAGAAAGGCAAACAATAAACATTAAGTATTAACTCTTCACCAGGTAGTGTGCTGAAACATTTTATATTCAGTCTTATATAATCTTTACAACAAACTATGAGCCAAGTGACACTGGGATTGTAGGAGAGAGAAATTTCCACTTTAATGAGAGGATATTGAGGAATAGTAATTAAATGACGTTCTCAGGCAGAGCCAGGCCGAGCCAGGTTGTATGTCTTTAGAGTTTTACACGACTGCACTGAAGGGCTTACTGTGCCATCATTTTAAGAGACAATAGTCTCTTTTAAGAGTTGCTAAGAGACTGCTATTTGCTTTAGTAGTGGTACTAGAAATGAAGCTGCTAGAATTACTTGATATTTTATTTTAGGAATGTTTTAACTAGAGTAACTCTTTTATAATTGAATCCACACCAAAATAGGCTTTATTTGACCATGTTTAGCATAGGTGTCCAGTCAGAATTAAGTAAATTAATGAACATAAACTGATTGCCTATACCTCTTATTTATCTGATGGCTATATATAATGGCCGTTGGTTTTGCCACAGCTCTTTATAGCTTGTATGATCTTCATTTTCTAGAGGAGCAAACAAGGTATATAGTAGTAAGAACACTTTGGTATACCAGGGATGCCACATAGGTTTTTATCTTGGGTACTGTGTTCAGTAATTGATAATAGTGGATCCCTGGAGCTAGATGGTAGTGTCTATCTGGATAATAGTATCTACCTGATAGTACTTACCTGGATAGTATATAGGAGGGTAGATAGCTGTATTGAGAAGGAGAGACCATACCTGGACTTATTGTGAAAGACTGCCATGTTTGATTACTGTTGTCCACTCTGAGTCAGAAATGGAGGAGTGGTAGTGTTCATGCTTGGCTTTTTGGCCAATACAATGCCCTGCAGACATAGGTTTAATATGGTATTTATCAGATTATTTAATACCTTGAATTCTGTTCTAGATACTCAGCAATCATTTTTATTTTGTATTAATTCTGTAATTTCCTAATGCACATAAATTGAGATTCCTTTCATACTGTCAGAACTTTAACTATTCATTGATGGGTCAGTAGTGGGTGGGTCAGTGTGATATTCTGCTGAATGTCCAGATAGTTCAGATTCTTTGAAATATATTATGAGAAATGATAGAAGAATTGATATAACCCTGTGAAAATTCTGTAAACATTTAATGTTGTCTGTCCCAAACAGATGAGAATTATTTGTGTTCCCATTTTCACCAGGTTGAGAAAAGAATGCATTCTCCTGATCAATGTGTGTGTGTGTGTGTGTGTGTGTGTGTGTGTGTGTGTGTGAGGGGGACCCAAAAAAACCTAGAATTATTTTCTGGAGGGGGTCCCCTTGGAGTATAGGCTTCTCCGCTAGATGAGTGTTCTAGGAACCCATTTGCATCAGTGTACCAGCTGGCATTGTTGTAAGAAGCTGCATTTGACTTCAGTGAATTTTTTTGGAAGACTCTTTCAGCGTGTTTGCCCATTTCACGATGGGTGATTTACAAGCGCACCTGCCCACACTGTGCCGAGTGTTCAGCAGTTTTTGTCCAAATAGGTTTTTATCTTGGGCACTGTGTTCAATTATTGATAATAGTGGATCCCTGGAGCTATTGACCCCTATGCCCAAACCTCCCTGTTCACCCTGTCTCAAACCACGTGACTTGTTTGTTTGTTTCCCCAGATGAAAAAAGTCCTCAAAGGAAAACATTTTGCCAGTGTGGAATAGGTGAAGCAAAAAACAGCAGACGCAGTAAAAGGCATCAAAATTGACAAGTTCAAAAACTGCTTTGAGCAGTGGAGACAGTGTCTTGATAGGTGTATTGCATCAAATGGAGTCACACATTGAGTGTGACTGAAGTTTAAACATTTAAGAATAAATACACAGTTTTATATTGTAAATAATTTTTGTTTTTATTCGGGGCCCCCTCATGTGTAAATGTGTGTGTATACACACACACACACATATGTAGAGAGAGATCTCTATATAGACACACATACACACACTTGAGACAGTGTTAGTTTTTGCCAAGTTACCACAACTAGCACAGAAGCACAAAAACTACAGCTGGGGTTGAGGTTGTGGTAGTGCATTGCCAGCCTTCAAAATCTTAACATCTTCCTGGTTTTGCTGATTAAAGTAGGGTTATCAGGGAATAGAAAAATGGTTGCCTGGGGCTAGAGGATGGAAGAAATAGGAAGAGATTGGTAAAAGAGTACACACTTCAAGTTATAAGATAAATAAGGACCGAGGATTTGGTGTGTAAGTATAACATGGTGATTATGGTTGGTAACTCTCTGTAAGGTCTGTCCAGGAAGTATCCAACCATGTAATATGAAAAATAGAGACATTTCTTGAAGAAGATACAAGAAACATTATACATAGGACAATGATGCCTCAGTCCCCTTCAAAGTAGACATCTGGGACCTCACACCGTTCTCCCAGTCACCATCAGCTGCCCTGCCATATTTTCCTGAATCTCATCAATGATCTGAAATCTCTTCCCTTTTCAAAGGCACTTTTAATTTTGAGAAAAGCCAGAAGGCTCAGGGCACTAAATCTGGGCTGTAGCAGTGCAGAGTCACCTGGGTGACTTGATGTTTTGCCAAAAAAGTGCATGAGACATGATGCGTGAACAGGTGCATTGTCATGATGAAGCTGTCAATCACCAGTTGCCCATAGCTGCGGCCTTCCGAATCATCTGATAGTTTCTGCAGAGCAATGTTCAGGCCTAACGCAAAATTTGATGCAAATCCGTTACTCTACTCAGTCATTTTGAATGTGACAGTCACACAGTATACATGCTCACTCAATGGCTTCTACCACCTCCACTTAGTACAGTGAAGTCATCATTGTTCACAGATGTGCATTCCAGTCCACTCTCCTTGGCTGCCAGGTTACATGTCGCACAAACCTTTCTTGTTATATTAACAATGGCTGGATTTTTCCAGACAGATCTTGTATAATTGAAATTTCCTAAGAGGGTAGAACTTAATTAGATATTCCTACCAAGAAAAGGGTAAATATATGAGATGATGATGTGTTAACTGGGTGGCAGAATCCTTTCACAGTGTGTCACATGATCACATTGTATACTCTAAATATCTTACAATTTTATTAAACTTGAATAAAGCCGAAGTAGGTATATGATAGGGCCATCTCCCCTACATCCTTTCAGGGGTGTCCAGCCTGCAGCCCAGGATGGCTATGAATGAGGCCCAAACAAAATTGTAAATTTCCTAACATTACGAGACTTTTTTGTTTTCATTAGTGTTTGTGTGTTTAATGTGTGGCCCAAGACAACTCTTCTTCTTCCACTGTGGCCCAGAGATGCTGAAAGGCTGGACACCTCTGCTTTAGATACCGAAGAATGATAATCTCTGCCATTTGTCCCACTTCTCCCAGGTTACTTTTTTTAATTTTCTTTTTTCCTTTTTTTCCCTCTCTCTCTCTCTTCCTCCTTCCCTCCCATCATCCCTCCCTCCCTTTCTTCCTTGACTGTCTTGGCTGAATAGGAGGAATAAACAGTTCCAGAAGCTTCCACTTGCCCTTCGCTACTGTGATAGTTTTTGTATCATAGGTCAAGGAAAAAAATGTGCTACAGAGGCTGTTTCAGCTACCAAATATGTCTATTCCAATTACATTCAGATACTGGGAAATGGCCATGGGAAGTTAGAGGCACATAACTCCATTTATGTACCACTCCCATATTCCCCATTCTGACAGTGCAGTGTATAATGACATTTTGGGTCTCCAAGTATCACCGTCAACTTGGACCTTGTTCCCAAGAGCCTGAAATGTTGGCTAGTACCCTTTGCCCAATGTAGTGTACATTTACTCAAATAAATGGCTGCAAGTTCCTTTGGGGAAACATTAATGAATTACTACGTATAGTTGCCAAAGTAGTACAGGATCTTCCCTGTAGGAATCTGACTTTTTCTTCAGGTAGCTGGGTTTTGTTCTGTAAACCAGGCAAGGAAATTTTTATTGAGGCAGCTAATCTCAACTAAGTGATTAACTATATTCTGGGTTTATTTTAATTGTATAGATCAGGGGCCTGAACCTCAACACTGTTGACATGTTAGCAGTATTCCTGCTCCCTGCCCATGAGGGGCTAGTAGTACTCATTGTGACAACCAAAAATGTCTCCAGACATGGCCAAATGTCCCCTGCAGGGAAAAATACCTTAAGAACTAGCGCATCTTTTAACAACTGTATTGTCATAGATTATCAAACAGTACTAATATCTCACATTTTTTTCCAAGAATGAGAACTAACTGAGAAATAACCAGGGAGTAATCTTGCTCAAAAAGCCTGTTTTAGAGACTTCTTTCTCACCTTACTTCCGGAACCAATTTTTGTAGGTCTGGTTCCTAGGAAATAGATTTTCAGATAAAGACTTGTGTAGGAAGTTGTTGCCATTGATTTCATGCTTGTGGGGAAGTGAGGAAAGTAGGTAGGACTAGGCGGAGGGAGAGCTGGAACTATGACATAAGCTCTGTCAATCCCAGAGGGCTCCCTTAAGCAGGCATGGCCTTTTGGAGTTGTACCTTGAAGCAAAGGGGTTGGGTTTTTATGTTCCTGAATCAACCACTCATTGGATGGTCATGGAGAAGAGACATGACATTAGGTATGGTGACAAAGGGCTCGGTGGAATGCTATCAGCTGCCAAACTCCTGAGTCTGGGAATGTCTCAATACTGCAAGGGATAATAGAGCAGTACACCAAAACACCCACTATAGTCCGTTAGTAATAGACATCAAGATTTCTAAAGGAATAGATTTCACGTAACTTGATTAGCATAGCATAGTGTTTCTATCCACCTCTTAATCTACTATCTTTAGGACACAACATTTCATCCCTAAAAAATATTAAAAACGGTTTATATGCCATACAATGTAAGATATGATAAATTAAAAATTGGTTTGTCTGTTTTGTTATTCTAAGAATTTTTGGTGAATATCTATAACCATGCAAATGCTTAGCCAGGCATTTCGACTTATTTTTGCCAATCAGAAAATACATGTTATATGGAAGTTTTTTGATAGAGGGACTTCATTAAGATCTGAAAAATTATATTTAAGTTTGAATGGATTCTGTGGATGGCTGGGTCGTCTTGTGTGCAAGAGTATTATAAAGCAGAAAGCTCATAGCCCATCTCTGATATGATTTCCCAATTTGCCGTTGTTATACAACCAACATGGCAAAGTGAATGTGTCATGTAAACAATGTAATTGCTTTTTGCTCATAATAATACCAACCCAAATTTAAATAACCGTCTAGAACAATGAATTGTGGCTTTTTAGGTAAAATAGGAAGCTGAGCTTCCTCAGCAGTGGTGCTGCCAGCACTTTGGGAGTATGCACTCTAAAACTCTGACAAAATCATATATTTTAACAGTTTTCTGAAGCTTTGTGGCTATAAGGTCATGCTTCTTATATAAAAGCTTAATATACTTCATTGTATTTTCTATTTAAATTACTGCTTTCAGAAATTTAATCTAAAATATGTTTTCCTGATGAAACTTGGTATATTAAATGGCAGATCACGTTTTAGCTGGGGATATTCAGCTTTTCCAAGTACATATGTATTTTTTTCCATCAATTTGACTGCTTCTGTATTTGTAGAAGGCAAAACAATCTTAGTGGTTTCCAAAAATATTGTTATTGAGGACACTGAGGAAAAGAAAACTTTCCATACTTAAATTATTTGAAGTCAAACTTTTTATTTTGATTTTTTAATTAACACTTGTTACAATCTCTTAACTTTAATATAATAGTAATGATAATAATAGTACTAAAATATCTATAGATGGTTTTGGCCATTTTTTCACAAGGTTTATTTTAGTTAAATTGCTATGAATACAAGAATAAACACTTTTATTTCTTAGAACTAAATAATGTAAGTAACAGGCACCATTTAAAGAAGTACAACTGCATATGCAGGATCTCATGCTCTATGAATGCATAGAAATTTTTCTTTTTTGAGATTGTTTTCATTTATTTTAATGCTTTTATCAGATCATTTATTGGATTTTTGCACTAAAAATGACTATTCGGGATTTCTTTGTTTCTCCTCACTTGTGCTTCATCTCACTTTTGTTTTGTTTCTATTATATTATTACCATCCGTGTTTCATAAACTGTTCACACAATCTATTTTAACACTTCTACCTTCAGTCCTCATATACTATTTTATTTACAATACAGTT
Source organism: Mormoops blainvillei (assembly GCA_004026545.1). NCBI lineage: Eukaryota > Metazoa > Chordata > Mammalia > Chiroptera > Mormoopidae > Mormoops > Mormoops blainvillei. Next base: position 25,526 of record PVJD01005633.1, on the reverse strand, counting down.
ATGCTTTTGTATAAAACATGAATTAACGGATGACTATTAAATACATATGTATGCATTTATTGCTCCAGACACTTTTAGAAATGGAATTTATGTGGTGCAGGTGTTAAGGGCCTCATTTTTTATTCTAATAAATTTAGATCTTATATTGTTCATTATTCCATTCCATTTCATTTGTTGTGGCAGATGCCCTTATATAATATTCTTATGCTTGTTTGTAACTCCTCCTTATTGATCTCGGTGTTCATAAAACTGACATATTTCCGGAAGGAATTAATATTTAATCATGCCATGTATCTATACTGACATCCAGCACTAATTTTTCCGTTAAGTGCCAAGGAGAAACATTAGTGTCCATACGTACAGAGAGGCCTGCTCACATTTTTAGAGCTTGCTTTTAATCTCCGTGAAAACTTCTCCCAGAAGCAGTTGGGAACAAAGTCCTGCACATATTTTACTTTTCCTTCTGGCTGGCCAAAAATTGTTGAAAACCAAGTGGCTGCCTTCCTTTACTTTTTGATTTAGTAAATTAATATGCATTTTTCACAGAGTTTAAGATGACTTAATAGTACATTAAAATTATCTTCTTACTTGGTTATAAATAAATTCTTCTTAAACTGCCAGAGCTTGCCTTTGAATCAACCTTGGGACTATTCTGAGAGAAAGTTTTCAACTATCAGCTCTGTTGATTCAACCCTTCCTCCCCGAAAGGCACCCAGGGAGAGACCTGCCTTTAGATTACTCCAGAGGACCAAGGTTCTACAGATATCTCCTTCACTGCAGTGATAATGCTTTATGTGTTTCTGACTGTGTTTGGTTAAAAGAGAAATTAATATCTAAGAAATAACAAATATCAGAATGCGGAGAGTTTAACGTTACCACAGAATTCACCATGTACATATTTCAGAGGAGATGACAAAATTAGATTCTTTTGGAAAAGTTGACATCTAATGCCCCCTTAAAAAGTCCAATTTCATTTCAAAGAAAATCACACAATTTCCTGATTCAAACTTCATCTGTGTAGTGGGAGCATTTGATTTGGTTATTGATAGCAGTTCTCCATGGAAATACTGGCTATGAAACAGGATATTTCAATATCCATACAGACTATTTACACAGAAAATTACTCCTCAAGAAACAGAGTGGAACATGTAACAATCTGTCCAGAAATTTCTACTGTGGATAGTGTTATTTTCCTAGGGAAAAAAGCAGTACTTGTCGATGGAGTAATAAGGACTCCTATCTGTCACCATTAGGAAGGGCTGATCGTATGTGTGGAAGCCAACCACTGTGATGACCGCTGCAAACTTACACGTGTATGTGTGTGTGCGTGTGCGTGTGCACACATGTTATGCAATATATATAACATATAATGCCATATGTTATATAAACACACAGATTCAGAGAAATCCCCATCAAATATGCCTTCCATTTAATTTTAATTAAGATTGAAAAATGTGAGTAAAGCAACCCGTTTATGTTCTACATGAAAGAATGGCTCATTATTATTTTTTTCAACTGAAGCTCAATGTTTGGTAATATATTTAATCTCACCCTTAAGAAAACTAGAATAGGAGCCAGGGAACTTAGTTGGGTAACCTTAGAAAGTCATTTAATCTCTCTTTCAGTTCTGCCTACCTCACAGGGTAGCTTCACAGATGAAATGTAGATAGAAAAGTGCTTTGGAATAATAAGGCAACATATACATGCGAGGTAGTATTGCTTTTGTCGTTTCTCTAGGAAAGTGAACCTTTAGAAATCCAATTCCAAACGTGAGCATACACTCAGACATATAACATGGCTTTTTGAAACCCTCATTCTGTATAATACAGCTTTTGTTTTTCACCAGCATCAGACACTGCCCCGCATTAAACAGGATGTACTGAATTCAGTAACATAGGACTTTTACTGCCGTAAAAATATATTTAAACTATAGGCCTGTTTAAGGATGATGTTGCTAACTTCTGCAGACAATGTTTTTAAACTCTATTCCTGGAAACTTACAAGTCATTTATAAGTTCTTATATATTTAGAGTATAAGAAACATAAGCTTGTGTGGGCAGGGTTTTTGTTTAGTTTATGTCCATGTATTTAATAGCTATAATAATGCTGGCTAATGTGCGATGGCGAAATGAAAGGTCAACATTTCTAAGTTTTAGATGTGAATTTTTTCATTCTTTTATTCATTAGTTTAACAAGCAGTGACCAAGTGGTTGGCGTGTGTCCATTCTGGTAATTCTGAAGGTTCACAATGTAAAACAGGGACAGGCAGGCAAAGAAGTAATTATGGACATATTTTAAAATAGGCCTCTACAAAGTGTTATAGTATTCTATGAATTAAAGTACATTACTCTGTCTGGGGAGGTCAGAAATATTTTGCAGGAGTAGATGATAAATTGAATCTTAGGTAATGAATAAGAGTTTTGGTTGAGGACAATAACTGAGTATTAATTGAGTAATAACAGTGTTGAAAAACAAGTCTTCATGGATCTCTCACACCTCTGCATGTCTTACTAGCAAGGCACTGATGACCTTTCTGTGGAAATATGTTTTCAAGGTGTTTCTCTAGCACCCTTCTGGAGGAAAGGGCAGTTGTGCTTACTGGCCACTATGAAGTATTCAGATTCCCCAAGGACAGCTCTTGTAATGTTCAGGGAGCAGGTGCCAGAAAATGCTGATGCCCTGGCTACTGCTATTAAGGTGAGTAATAAACCCTTTTTCTCTGATTCAGGAGTCACATATCTTCTGCCAGCATCCATAAAACTGTGACAGGGTTACTTAGCATATAGAGTAAAATCTCAGCCCTTTACAGGTTTTGACAGTTTTGTTGATGTAGATGAAGCTAAAGAAGACATGACTTTCTGAAAGGGGAAGAGTGAGGGAGTTTCAGGTTGATTAAAGGAATTTGAGAAAAGACCATGGAAATTAGTAACAAACATGTTGACCAAATACTATAGTCAGTTGAGCAATAAATGCACCTCTCCTTTATTGCCTGTTAATGATGAGGAATTGGGGCGAGGGATGCAGTCTGGTTTCTGTGACATTGGTTCAAAGGCCATGTGGTACCCTTGTCATGCTCACTCTCCTCAGGGCAGGGGAACTTACTTCGCAATTTAGTAGTCAGCCTTGTGTCCACAAGCCCATTTTAACAACAAATACAAAGATGAGTCCTGTGTGGGTCGAAGGCTCTCTTCCCTCTTCCCATCAACAGTTATTGAGAGTGTAGAAGGAAGAAACTCGGCCAACAGTATGGGAAGAAGCCAGGTGAATGAATCATAAGAACTTTGGTTGGGTTGGGAGATGAGGGGGTGGGATATGCAATGCTTGCTCAGGAGGAATAGCAATGATTGGACTTCTGATAGCTTAGCTTGTCCGGCAGTCTGTCATTTCAAACTTAGATACAGTTAGAGATGACAGCTAAAGGTCTGTAAGATGCTTTGTTTGTTTGCTGTTTGCTCTGAGGCTTGGCTGCCAAACAGGAACTTTCGCCCTCTTGGGCAGCCTTCACTGGGGCAGACTTAACTCCTGTGAGGAACCATAGATGAGTCTTGGATTAATATGTGGGTTCTGTTGTCCCAGATTGTGTTTATAATCCTGGAAGGCAACCCACTGGCAAATGAGAAAGGACCCAAAGAATTGCATATAAATTTTATAGTCAGCCTTGCTATCTTGCAAAGCTCCCTTAGCCATTATAGTATCACGGGATGAAGATGTAAGGGATGTTCTCATGATAATGTAGCATGTGCAAGTTAAGCCCCTGTCGGCCAGATGGAACAACCCCATTATCCCAGTGGAAAACAGTGCAGTTATAGATGCTAAGTCCAGGGCTTCTGGAGGTTAAAATAAATGGTGTCATTAATGATGATTATGAGGTTTAATATAGGACTTTGTGCAAAGCCACATCATTGTGAGTCCATTTGATTAAGGGGTGAGCAGCTGCTGTGCCACCTGAAGTTGAAAATAAATGGGCCTTGCTTACTGATTTGGAGTTGGTTTCTTCCTCTGTGTCCCTGATTGCCAGTCTTCCTCCTCCAACTACTTTAAGAACAATGATTGTTGCTTCATCGAGATCATTCACCCGAGTATGCCGGAGAACTTTGGGGAGAGCAGGGACTCAAACTTCTGTGACTCAGTTGGATAAAAGCATTGAAGTCATCATCCTACTCAGACCTGTGGCGATGGGAGACCTGATGCAAGCGATGGGGTTTGTGTTCACAATGGCAAAGGAGAACCCAAGTGGCCTTCTGGGCGGGGCCTTTGGGGTCCGTTCAGTGTACTGTTTTTGCTTCCACAGCTGAATGTGTAGTAAAAATTGATGTGTGGTGTGATTGTAATTCTATGTCTCATAAGTGCCAGAGGGAACCGTCTCAATTAGGCAGAGCTGCATATTGTGAAGTGAACAGACATTTGGTGGTCCCCAAAGCCTGCTGACCTCTTTCAGCGTCAAGTCTCTGTGACTGGAGATTTTGCAAACTGCAGCTTCTGACAAAGGCAGGCAGCTTCCACCCAGAAGTGCCACTTGGGGATGTGGACCCCCTGCCGCCCTGATCCAGCTACCAGGTATCTTTTGAAAATCAGCTGTTAGCTTACTGTTGAGCTCTTACTGAAACTGGACACCTGACTCATGGGGACCTTGTAATTCTCTGGGTTTTATTTCTGTTGGGAGAGGGGAAGTCAATTTGGACTCAGTGATTAACAGGATAAGACAATTTCAACAGACTTCACTAATCAAATGGAAGTTTATACTCAAGAAAGTGGTCAGCCTGTCCCCAGTGCAATCTCAGCTTTACATAAAAAAAGTAGCAGTTGCCCTCACCTGGCCACTCCGATGCACTGGCGCAGTGGGACCCTGCTGTTCATGGTGCTTTCCCTGGTTGGATGATGTTTTGGTTAAGCCGAAATCTGATAATGTCCACTGGGCTGCTGTGGTTGAATAACCTCTGCAGCGGCTGTGCAGAGCTGAAAATGTGTGTGATCCCTCCGCTCAGCAGAACTCCAGGCCATCCCCACATTGTTACTGACTCCTGGGTTGCAGTCAGTGTTCTAGTTTATGTGTCTGCCATTTGGAAAACTACAGACTGACAGATTAAAGACAACTTTGGGGGAGGGGCTATGAATGGTGGCAGCAATTCAGAACTGCTGATCAAATCATCTGAGGCCCGTACTCTGATGAGACCCAGCAGAGTCAAACTGCTGAATAAGTCTCCACCAGCTGATGACCACCACTGCCGCTTGAGAAATTGTAGTACTGATGATGACAGCATATCCACTGTCAGAAAAGCAAAGTAACCCTAAGTATTTAGCTGTTGGGGTCCAGGACCACTGGGAGATGGGAGCAAGGCTGCACTCAGTACTGAAGGCCGGCTGTCTTTTGCTAGTTGGAGTTGCGTTGAGAGTAGCCATAATCAAATGTTTTATGAGATAAATTGAGCAGATTTGGTCCTACTCTTTGTTCATTAGGGTAATCAGAGGGGTCAACAGAGTGATTTACTATCAGAAAAATTTGCCATACACAGAGATGGTGCAAAAAGAAGTAGTAGGTATTTTTGGAAAATAATTCTTCATGGATGCTATGAATGTCTGCATGTCTTGCAATAGAGGTGTGATTGCCTTTCTTCCAGACTTTCTTTTCAAGGATTTTTGTATGAGGAACAACTCTGAATGATGAAATATCCTTCTGGAACAGCCAATAAGTGTACTTAAAGCCTCGTATAATAGAGATAGTGCTTTCGTTTGAATCAAAAGGCAAGCATGCGCATGGTCAGGCATAATAAATATGATGTCTGCCTCTGTCACCGAAGGAAGAGGCGCTTACTGCGCACTACTGAAGGCGCAGGTTCTCCACGGCTGGGGTTCCTTTCCTCCAGTGCAGCCGGCTGCCCGCGCAAGCATCGTATGCTCCACTTGGCTGCTTTCTGTGAGAGCTGGGGTCTGAGGAATCGGCACAGATACTCAGCCACTAGCTGCTGCTATTTGTTGTGAATAATACGTATTTTTTTTTTTCTTTTCTGACCCAGGAGTCTGTGCCTTCTGTCAGCATCCATGGCAAACTCAATTGTTAGCTTGCACATAGAGCAAAATGTCAGACTCTTCACTCTTCACAGTTAGAAGCTATCAAAGGTACACCTCTAATCTCCGTAGAAATAGGTGACTTTTTTTTTCCCATACAAACTACAAAATAATTTCTTCTTGGCATAAAATTCATATTTAAGCAGTGATTCAAGGATGTAGGCTCTTTCAAGTTTTTTGGTCTTTATTAGCTTCCTTCCAAGTGTGCCATACTCACCGGAATCAAGCTGGCTGAAGGGAAAAGAATGTGGAGGAATGTGCGTGGGATGCTTTCAGAGCCAAGCTTAAAAGTGGTACATGTCATTCACCTTCATTTTCATTGACTGGAACTTGTTCAAACATTACTCTTGGGGGAGAAACACAGTTCAGTTCTTTTCCATACATAGGTGGTATTTCCAACCAGCGGACGTGGAAAGCGAACAAGACGGGCCTCGAACGTTGCTAAAATCATAGGCTGCGTGAAATAGCATGTGGTAGAAGATGACAATCTAGTTATGAACCATGTCTTACCTTAGGTTGGTTTCCCTGAAGGTGACTGGCAAATGCTGAAGGATTTTAATATGGAAATAACAAAATTACGGGAGAATACATATGAAGCTATAGCAACAGGCTGGGAAAGAAAAAAGTGGCCGCTTTAATGAAGCCCATGACAGAAGACATTCACTAATACAATAACAAGTAATTACTGAGCACACTCCTCCAAGGGTCGTGCATTGTGATGGGTGTGGGATATTTGCTGAATTAAAATCAGTAACAAATGGACCAATGAGACACCAGTGGTAAGAGAGAGGTTAAAAATGGCACGTGGTGGGAGAATGTCTGAGGACAGGCATGAGGTGGGGAAAAAAATGAGATCAGTTTCGAAACGCTGACTTCGATGTGCTTGTACAGCATTTAGGTGGGTGTGCCCAGCAGGCGTTGTTAATGTATAGCTGAAGCTCCTTAGAAAAGTCAGTACAGAGCTGGTACTGCCCAGGAGGAGAGTGAAGATCACTGAGAGAGCTCTCACATCACACGTGTTTGGCAAGTGTGTGTGAAGAGACTTTTGTGTTATGTGTGTATGTATGTATTTATTTATTTTCTTATTTGCTATTAAGAAGGGGACCTTGTTACTCTTTGAATTACTGACCACATTCTGACTTTCTTCTGATTTCTCAGGTATTCGGGTAGAGTTAGTATGTACCCATGCCTGAAAAGACAAAATAGTAGCATTAGATTCAAGGAGAAATCTACAATAATGTCGAGGGAAGGTATATTCTGTTTTGGCTGAAATGACAGTAATTGGTCTCTAACTCCTTCAGATTGCTTGTTACTTCCGCTGGCTGCAACAGTGATGCACTGGATGGCCTCCAGCTCTTTCACTGTACTTAGCATATTGTTATTGGCTTAAAAAACCCTATTTTCCTTTTCTTTTTGGTTAAACTCGGCTGTTTTATAAAGAAGTGTCCTTTATCCACGTATGCTCCAAGCTAATTGCTGTTGCAAATGCAGTTTCAGGATATGATCAGTGATAATGAGACCACGTGGCTCAAGATTGTCTAGTTTCGTTTCTTTTTTTTTTTTTTTCATTTTTGTTGTCTTGGGACTGGAGATAATAAGAAATAGGAGTGAGCTTCTCTTTATTTACACCATTTTCCCCTTCCATACCTGTTCTTTGTCGCCTGGTTGAAATTATGGCCACTCTATAAATGAGGCACGATTCCACGACTGCCCTCGAAACGGAGCCTCACACTCCAGATGGCCGTGCCTCCCTGTCAGCTCCCCACCCTCCAGGTTTAACTGCGTGCATCACTGTCTGCTCGGAAGATGCAGAATGAGAATGCTATTTTCTTCTTGGTTAAATTTTGCTTACTGAATTGCCCAATTTCATGGAAACTGTGGAGGGCAGTATGTAAACATTGTAACAGGAACCATCCAGGTTCTTCCACTCAGTTAGAACAGGATGCTAATAAAACCAAGTCACAGCTTTGGACTCTGAAAGAGCCAGTGAGCATTTTTCTATGTCATAGAAACAAACCAAGTCTGGCACTCAAAACTGCCACATCACCAATGCGTGTCCTTGTTACAAAGACGGGGGAAGCACTATAAATTGGTTGACCTACATACATCACCCCTGATGAAAAGCAAGACACAAAACCTTAAAGTACTGGCCCTGCTGACCTGGATTGATTCCTTCAGCTATCGATTCGAAGAACTTGATAATGAGTTACCCAGACTTAACTTGGCTCAGAGATACCTGGAGATGGTGTTTGTAGAGTCTGAAAAGATGTAGCCTACTTCTAATTTAAACTGCCATATGAAGTTTAGAAAGGCTGTTTGTATTTTTCCTTTTTTAAACTAGTGTCCTTCTAAATATGGTGTGTCCATACCACTTATAATAGTTTAGGGACACCAGTTCCAGAGTCCAGACTCTTTTTCCATTTCAGATTTGACAAAAAGGTAGAACAGGGTGAAATGTTGGGTTAGAGCTTGACTGTTTCCCGTGGGATATCGAGGGTTAGGTCCTACTGTGATGGGGTTTCTGTCCTTCTGGAAGCTGTGTTTATGTGCCAGTTGTGCTGCGTGATGCAGAGAAGAAATAAAAAGGACACCTTCATTTCCAACATCAGCTTTCTGAGCACCAGCCAGAAAACCAAATCCACATTCCTCAAGTACAAAGGATAGAGAGCATCTTGTATGACTCTGCTTGGTAGAAGTCTGTTAATACAAAGATCTAATTTTTAATGAACTCTAACAATGGTCTGTTTATCATCACATGTAGAATCACTCAACAGATTATCTCTTTAGATCCTCAGTAAATCACCACTTCTAGTTATATCTTAAAAATTAATCTTTGAATTTTATTATAATTATAATTATGTTGATTATCACTAAGTTTTAAGGAAAAAATAAGCTCATGTTGCCATAATATGTTCTTGGTATTTGGATTATAGTAGTAGTGTATTGATTTCTTACCATTTTACCTTTCTGTGGTGAGAATTTAATATATAAATTATAATCGCTTGACTTTTCAGATGAGTTAAGTTCAATGATCTAATGGTTATCTGTTGTCCTTGCCTTGTATTTTCCACTACAGGAATCATCCCAGTTACCTGGACTCCCTGAGTATGTTAAAGTAGTAGAAGTTGGACCTAGGGATGGGTTGCAGAATGAAAAGGTAGATTGATATCATTTTTACACAGCTTATTTTAAATGCTAAATTAAATGTTAATATTTATTAAGATTTTTAAAGACTTACATGGATTTTACATGCTACCCTATTATTTTTTCTCAATTGTTAGTTGAATTTATAAATCTTAACTAGGATTTGCTTTCAGTTAAGAAGTCATTTTCTGTTTATGCTTAGATGCTCTACAAATTAGTTACAAAATAACTTTTACTGTTTTCATAGGTTATAGTTCCTACAGATATAAAAATTGAATTTATCAATCAACTGTCCCAAACTGGCTTGTCTGTAATAGAAGTGACCAGCTTTGTGTCTTCCAAATGGGTACCACAGGTATGTGTAGCCATGAATCCTTATCTGGGTCCTTAATTCAGCTTTGTGAAGATTTAGAAAAACAGTGTGATATACATTGTGATATAATGACTAATTTGCTGTGTTCTTACAAAATTTTAGCCCTTGCACTGAGGTAAGATTAAAGAAAAACCCCTTTGATGAAACATATCAATTAAATCCTAAAAAGTTACTGAGACCTCCATCTTAATCCTACCTGAGTATATGGTCTCATAATGAGCAGAGAGGATAAGGCTTATCCCTGATATCTTTTCACCTCCACTAAGTTGAAGGTTCCTCTGAGATTCTGCCTTCAGAAATTGTCTCTGCCTATACTCTTTTGCCTACTTTTCCAGCATTAATAGTCACTTGTAAGGGGATGGCAAATCTGTATTTCTAGCCCTTACCTCTCTGATAAGCTTCAGCTAGCTGTGCAACCAGCACCTCAAATCAGCAGATACAAAATCAAACTCATTACCATCTGTCCTGCTTTTTGCTAATAGCTAGCTTAACTTTTCCATTTGGAATCTTGGATTTGAATGCTCAATGGGTTGTTTCCTATATCTCATTAGTTACCGACTCATAAAAATTCTAATTCCTCACGTAGCATATACCTGTCTCTCCTTTTCAGTCTCATTGATACGTTAGTAATCCACATCCTTATTGACTAATCATTGTGATAGTCCCTTAAATGATATCCATAAGCACTATGTCTCTTTTTCTTTTCTTTATATATTTACCTATTAATTCTAAAATAATCTCCCAGAAATGTCAGCCTTCTCAAACTCATAAGCTCCTTAGAGCTTCCCTTCTCACCATTGAAAAAGTCTGGGAACTTCAATCTGGTGTTCAAGGCTTTGAATACTTAGTAATTTTTTTTCTTTCTGGTCTTAACTCTATTTTCCTACTTCATTTTGCTGAAGCCCTGCCAAGCCAAAGTGATTTTTGTTTTTTATTTACATGTCCCCCTTATTTAGCTCTATAGCATTTTATCAATACTTGCTTATGTACATCTCAGTTTCCGCATTGCTCTGAAGTTATAATATGGTATAAAAAGGCTTAGACCATTAAAACTTGTTAATTGCAAGGTATGAGAAGCAAAAGAAACTGCAGTATGATTAATAGTATTAGTAATATGTCACTTTTCACAGTTTTCAAATATAAGTTACTTTTATTCATCTTCAATAGACCGTGATTTTTCTTCATCCCAAGCGTCACTGTTCATAATAATATTTTTGTAAATACTTTCAACACCTGCTTTCTGTACCGTAAGCCTTATGGAGATAGTGACCATGTCTCCCTTGTTATATATCCCCAGTGTGTGGTACCTAGTGAGTAGGTGCTCAGTAAATTATTGTGAAATGAATAATGAATCAATCGGCCTGAAAAAAATAACATTACTTGCAATTCTTTGGTTTGGACAAGTGACTTTTACTTTTGGTCAGATATCTGGCCCTGTGTAATGAAGGTCACAAATATTTTCCTTACATAGACACAAATAGCTTAACAAGACTATACATATTTTCTTTACATTTTAATTTTGTAAAATGCTAGCTATTATTATTTATCTTACTGTTACTAATTGTAAGAGAATGCGAGACCCTTTTATGATCTTTAAGTCTTCATGAAATTGCTTCTGTGTTTGATTCAGTCAGTGCTCGTTTCACACACTTTCTTGCTGGAGAGACACTGGATAGTCTGGTATAACTTCAGAGTAAGGGTTAAGAGAGCGAACAGTTGATGGTAATAGTAACTGATGACCAATCAGAGTTATATTCTAGACATTATATCTCACTAGGCCTCTTCAGGGTACTTTTATTTTCCAATAGTTTTATAAAACTGCCTACAAAGTGCTCTTCCTTACTCCTATGCATATGGTCACATTTATGATTGCACAGTACTGCAAACTGACCCACAGGTTGTTTTTTCAGATTGACCTGGGTCACGCCCAGTGACATTTAGAAGGCAAAGGAAAGAACACCTTCTAGAGGGCCAGACTTCTTGCAAAACTAGTTCAGAGAAAAGATGGACAAAACAAAAGGGAAGGCAGTCCCTCTGGGAGCAGTGTTTGGAAAATGCCTTCTGGCCTCCTATTAAGTAGCTACATGTGATGGGACCATAAAATAATATGATTTATTCTGGGCTTGGTCCTGAGATGGATTTGGGACTTAACCTATTGAGATTTAATGAACTCTTCCTAGGCTCAAGGTATTATGGAATAAATGACATAATTCCCCCATAGCTCTTGAGGACAGCTGTGGTGAGGTACAAGCACCTCTGGTACTGTGGTTCTGTCCACATTTCACCTGGAGCTTGAGCCAGTGACTTAACCTCTTTGAACCTTGGGAGTACAGCAGTGCTGCCTGCAGTGTGGGAGGTTCAGCGCAGAAAGGCACGTGGCTCGGTCCCTGTGTGTGACCGCCCAGAGCCCAGAGCACCTGAGTCCCAACCAGGGTTCAGTAAGGAATGCCTGGCTGACGGAGGGACTGACAGACTTCGCCTGGGTTCCACCGGAGTTAACTGCCTTCTCTTTGATAAACAGCCTTTTTCTTAAAGATTAAAATATGTATTTAGTTTAAATATTTGATTGGGCCAAATCTGAATAATTAAAGATACTAATCTTTCAAATACTAAAGAGTATGCTCAATATTTCACTTTTAATACTCATCTGGTTACATGCATTGTACCCCCCCTCAAAAAGTGTTTTAAATAAATCGCTTTTTATAAAAGAACAGAGCGCCTGAACCAAAGACAGGTGAGAGTCACATTCTAAAATTATACTGGTCAGTTACTCGTGGGTTGACCAAAAAGTCGGTTAACATTTTTTCTGAACAGTGGCTCTAATAGTGCTTAGTTGTCATTAACTTCATTTGAAACAAGTTTGTTAGATTGTGTTGTGACAACTCTATATCAGCGAGCATTTTTAAAAAATTATCAAAATTAACGAATTTTTGTGCAGCCACTTTAATATTGAAGATGGAAGAAAATATGCAACATTTTTGGTGTATTATGCTTTATTATTTCAAGAAAGGTAAAAACTCAACTGAAACACAAAAGAAGACTTGTGCAGTATATGGAGAAAGTGCTGTGACTGATTGTGTCAAAAGTGGTTTACGAAGTTTCTTGATACTACTGACATTAGCTAAATAATTCTTTGCTATGGGGCTGTCTTATGCATTGGAAGATGTTTTAGCAGCACCCCGGCCTCTACCTCCTGGAAGCCAATAGCGGGAGATAGCCAACATACTCAAAATATCCAAATCGATAAAGTTATTGGTGAAAATGAAAAACATGTCTCTTATTTTACAGGAAAAAAGTAACAGACTTTTTGACCAACCGAATATATAACATATCCAGGTATTTGTCAAAAGGCAATATTGAGAATATTCCATTTTTGCAATTTTATTTTTCATAGTTGTAATTATGTTTTAGAAAGCACTGAGCTTGCCTAGGCAAAGCACATTTTATTGTTGTAGCTGCAGGTTATCTCATTATGTAACTCTGCTGATTTCACTGGTTTTATGTTAACAGAAAAGGCCTAAAGTCAGCAGAACTATTTCATAATGTTAATTTCTCTTTTGAAATGTTATATCATTCTCTTTCAATTTTGAAGAAACTCTTATGACCTCGGACTCATCTAAATTAAAATAATGTCTGAGATTTGTGACACAACTGTAAACAACAGCTGATTGTAATAGTCTGAAGTAGCTTCTACTTCTAAAGAGTGAGTGTAGTCACCAGTTGGTATTCTGTTAATTCTGTGCATCTTCTAATTCTTTCTCTCAAACCTGGGTCATGAGAATAGCCTTCTAGTTTATGTTTATATTGCTGCCTGTTCACTTATTTCTTTTTTTAGTGTTTTATAGCTTTTTTACAGTTTCCCTCCTACTGTTTTGTTTGGCAGTGGCTTTCTAACTAAATAAGCTAAAGAAAAGTTCCGTGGTAGCAGGGTGCCATATAAAACAGGATCCCACGCCTATAATCTAAATGACCAGAGATGATAAAATACCTGCCATTAAAAAAAAAAAAAAAACAGGTTCTTTACAACTTATCTAGAAAAAGATTTCCTTAGAGTGACTTACAAGAACATTTACAATGAGTCCAACTAGCTCCCCACTTCAATGGAACAAATAACCGTAAGAGCAGAAAGAAAACATGTTTGTAAAAATAGGTTTACTGCAACTTAGGAATGTGGCTCTTAGTAGTAAGCCATTATAAATACAATAATTTAGAAAGTGAACTAGAGTTTTATATGCATCCTTAATTTAGTTGTTGTTTGGCTTTAAGCATTTTTATTCACATGAGTGATTAAAGTAAACATCATTTATTTAAAAATAAGAGTATATTAACTGTATACAATACTGTATGTTCATGTATCTCATATGCAAAGTCTTAGTTTTAAATATTTACTCCCTGTTTAATTAATTTTTATCTAATGGAATGAGTGGGTCACAAATCTTGATATGTCATCATGGGCTAGAAATAGATTTTCTCTGTAAAAGTAAAAACAAATATACATAAAAGACTGTAAAAATTATTTACAGATCAGTCTAACACTTAAAAATATGGCCAAAGCACAATCTAAGCAAGACAGAATGTATAAACCTTTCCCTACTCTCCTTTTACTGTGTGTTGCAATTAATTCTTTATTGGTAATGAAAACACGTTTACTGGATGGAAGTTTAAGATTCAGGTTTACATTGATGAGATGCAGGAGGTGGGCTATAGCTTATGCTACTGAATTGCCTCCGGGCTTCTATTCCTGGCTCTGCTCTTTGTGAGGGGAAAAGGTGTGTGGAGAAAAGGCAAGGAAGGGGGTTAGTGGAGATGTTGATTTTGGGGAGGGGGGAGAGGAAGGAGAGAGAGAGAGAGTGAAAGGACACGAGAGAGAGAAGGAGCCTGCGCACACAGACGCGCAGAGTCCCCAAATTCTTTTGCTCGTGAGGCACAGTTAATCGGCAGGGTGATTTTTATCATCTGAGAAGTGTTCCAGTACGACTCTCATTCATTACACCCCAGATGAGTTGACCTCAGCCATTTCCCCAAAGAGAATCCTGGTGAGATTTACCAAAACTGCCGTTTCCATTTTATAGAGTTATAGGATTCCTTTTACTCAGCTGGGTCGGGGAGAGGGAGAATGGGCTGAAAGGGGAGCAAGATTTAAGCTACACTCCCTTTGACGGATATTTAAGCTACACTCCCTTTGAAGGATTTTGAATGCTCAGTTCTCAGCATGGTACACTTTCCTACTACACACTAAGATTGACCCTCATTTAATCCCTGTCATATTTGGTACCCTTACACCTTCCACATGTTATTTCTATAATGGAGTTATCTGTTTAATTAATGATGGTTAGCATTAGAAACCAGCAGTTCAAATCACCCAGACCAGTCATTGGTGAAGCCTCCATTTCTTTTTCTTTTCTCCTGAAGTGGTAGTTCAGAAGCACACAGTAGTGCTGCTTCCTTGTCAAAAAGCTTATATTAAAGGGGTCTAAGGCTCTATGCTTTTTAGCTATAGTTTCTAAATATACTAGGTTTGTTTCATTTTTCAAGTTATTTGAGCATGTTGAATTTCTTACATGTCACATAATAATTGCTGTGTTCAGGATTTGGTCTCAGAAGAAATAAAGGCACCAAGTTCTTTAGTCAGTGACCGTAAGATGGTTATCGAAAGTTAAATGGGGATACAATTATTCTAGGAGAACTATATCCACATAGAAAAAAAAATATTAGCTCCTCAGAAAATAGGAAATAAGAATACAATATTTTACACTTTATTTTGTTCCCAGCATTTAATGGAATAAACCATAGACTCTTTGGATTGCTTCTGTCTGTGTTTTTCTGTTTTTTTTCATTGACTGTGTAGCTTGTGAAGAATATTCTGGCTGTATGTGTGCGTAATGTATGTGCACATGTATGCTAGTTCAAAATTAATGCTAGTTCTTTTGATTGTCTGCCTAACAAATAATTCCAAAATTTAGTGGCTTAATAACATTTGTTTGTGCTTATGGTTTCTCTGGATCAAGAACTGAGGAATGGCTCCATTGGGTACCTCTGGCTAGATGTTTCTCAGAGAAGGTGGTCAGAGCTGGAGCAACAGAGGCTGGGAGGCCTGGGAACCTGAGGGTGGCCAGGCACCTCTCTTACCTCATGTGTTCTCAGAGTCACCTCATGTGGTCTCTCTGTATGGGCTGCACGTGGACTTCCTCACAGCATTGCAGCTTTAGACAAAAAAAGAAGAAAAAAAAGTGACTTAGAACTCCAAAGGTGAGTATTGCAAGAGGCAGGGAAAAGTAGCACGCCTGTTATAACCAAGCCTTGTAAATTTTATAGTGTTACTCTTTTGTAATTTATTAGTTGAGCCAATTACAAAGGCAACCAGTTTCAAAGGGAGGGGACAAACACCACCTCTGGATTGGGAGTGGCATTTTAGAAGCACATGTGAGGGGAATATCATTGGAGCCATTTTTACAATCTGTGACACTTATGTTTTTTAAAATGGTTTAATTCCAAAATTAGACCTCCAGAAATAAAAAGTAGCAGTTAGAGTTTTGTTGCTCTTTGTTAGCACAAAACATCCTGCATTATTTTAAGTTGCTATATTAAAATATTCCTCTAAATTTGCAGTCAACTTTTTCTTCTCTTAAATGAAAGTAATCACGTTTAATTAATTTAGTTACATGCTTTTTCTTACTAATAATTAAAAAATAATTACAGTTAAGAGAAAAACAGGCTCTGCATTCTGAAAACCCTGAGCTCAAAAAGAAAGAAAATATTTTAGCACTGTCAGGACTGCTAATTCTTATCTCCCTCCTCTTCACTCCCTTTATAAAGTTGTTTTGCCTTAAACAGGATTCAGGTTGGTATTTGATGAAGAGGTGTGTTGCCTAGACATTTTGAGAGATGAAGGGGAGAAAGCTGCAACCATAACACCCTTCAGGTCTTTGTCTTCCCCACCTTTGCTAAAGGCAGAAATAGTATAGAAGCAGGTGAAACAACCGTAGACGTTTGCTTTCTTAACCATTTCTGCTCTGGAGTAAAGCCAGCTTTTTCCTGAATACCAATTTCTAAACGTGTAGCCCAGATTAGACAGGAGGCTGCAGGAGGGGAGAATCACCTCCGGCCACCAAAGGGGGATGGAAGAAAGAAGAAAAAGCCAGAAAGCAGAAGGTGACAGTTACAGCTTGCAGCTTGTCCTCCGCATCCCGGACCCCTGCCATCCACTCTCAAAATGGTGAGCAACTGGAGGGACAGGAATACTGCCTTCAGTGGAATGTGATTTCCGTAGCTCCCCGAAGCTGTGCCTTCTGGGCCTAGCCCAGCTCGACCGAGTCCCAGCTTCTGGGCTAACACCCTTTTCAGAGACTCTGTTGTAACCTATTGACATGGCTGGCATGTACACATGATTCAGTTCAATGTGGTAAATTATATAGGTAATGCATCCTTCCTTGGAAAGAATAAAGAGCAGGAAGGCTTGTTTTTGCATCAGAGCAAATGTCAATGTACTCCAGAAATGAAAAGTGGCTATTAGATTTTTGTTGCTTTTTTGTTAGCACAAAACACCCTGTATTATTTTAAGTTGCTATATTAAAATGTTCCTTAAAATTTGTAGTTAAATTTTCCCCCTTTTAAATGAAAATAATTACGTGCATTCTGAATAGTATACCAGGCACTATTTACAATGTGGGAATGTATTTGATTTATATCCTCTATGGTGTTGGTTATATAATAGTAAATATCACTTACTGTAGCTTTACAAATGGCGATAAATCCCTGCATTCCTCTAATCAGTGGATGGGGGTTTGATTAACCATTTGTTTTTAAGCAGCAATTAACCCAAATGCCTTATTTTTCAGTTGCTTCATAGTACCATTATATCATTGCTACTATAATCACTTAGAGCAAGCAAATTGCCTAAAGCATTGATTTTCAACCTTTTTCATCTCATGGGACACAAACTAATCACTAAAATTCTGTGGCAAACCAAGAAATGCATTTTTGCTGATCTGACAGAACAAATAGGTACGAATTTTGATTCATTCACATCAGACTAAATAGCCAGGTATTGCAGGTTTTAAAAGTTCTTCGGGTACACCGGTTGAAAATCACTGGCCTAAGGTATATTCAAAAATTTTTTAAACACCTTTATCTCTCACATAAAGAACATGGAAATATGATTTTTTAAATTAGAATAGTGGACCCTATTTTTTTATCTTTTTGAGCTTCAAGTTATGCTTCGCAATAGAATTGGAAAAAAATATAAATTCCTAACATTGTACATATTACTCAGCATTCAACAACTACTTTTTCTGTAGCTAAGATGTAGTTCATTATAGTCTGCAAAGCAAAGCAAAGAAAAACATAATTAAGAGCCATAATACCAGCAATTTTACTGGTTAGATTTAAAAATTCTTCATGCTGAAGGTATAATTCAGTATTTTTTGGCCTTTTTCCTCCATGAGGCCAAAATTCATGATTATACTCAGATTTATTATACTCAGCATAATAAATAGCTTTTCTAATTACTTAATTTGATCAACATTTTGATTAAAAAATTGGGCTTTTTGGCCCTTAGATTTATAAGTGGAACCATAACAAAATATTAAAGTAAAAAACTTTACCTCATATTTTTGTGCAATTATATTGTTTATCATTGATCAAATTTTCTCTGAGTTTCCCTTGAAAGAAATAAACTTTTAAAGTCATTTTGATCATGTTAAAATTTCCTTTTTGGGTCTGATTAAAATTATCCTAAAATTTGGTCTTGTAGAGTTATCAGTTTGCATTGACAGATGAAAGGTCTGTACCTAATATAATTACATAAAAGCTGAATAGAGGTACACTTTGTCACAGAGTGACTTGAATCTAACTCTTTAATGGCCTTTTCTGCATTACTCTGATTAGTTTGTTGATAAACATTGTCAATCGTATTTTAATGTAAACTCATTCCATTGATATGACTCCTGACTGAGCCGCTTAAGTGCAGTTCACTTTAAGAGAAGTAAGAGTATCCCTGCCCACTCAACTTGAAGGAACTAAAGGACTTCCATTTTACTACATTTATGACTCTCTCACATGGAGAATCAGTCATTAGTGAAAACTTGGTTTAAAGTCTAAATAGTTAAGCTACTAAGTATAAACTGGTTTGCTCAACAGTTTTAATATGTATTCAAGTAGCACTTGTTTCCAAAAGCTTATGATACTTGTACACTGACCATTGGAAATAAAAATATCATACCAAACATTTTAAATAGATTATGATTTTAAATGATATTTTTATGTTTATAAAGAGTTATGTTTTCTGGTTAATTTTTATAAATAAATATAAATTTTTTTTTGTCTAATTTTCAGACTTAGACACACACACCAATCTAAAATTGCCTGGTTAAATTGTTGGAAAGTTCTCTAGGAATAATGTGTAGTAAACACAGAGAATTAGATAAATCTGAATGCTAAAATCACATTATATTTCAAAAATCACCTTAAAGAATAGTTAAGATTTAAATTTCAAAAGTTAGACCTGAATAAGACACGTATGTTAACATTTCAATTATTCCATACTTGATAAAGTAAAAAGACTATAAATTTATTTTTTTAACTTACAGTGTACCTATAAGTAAAAAGCACACTTTAAAAAGCATTTTATTTTATTATACTTTAAAAATTTTACCCACATTCATTTTGCTTGTGTCTTCAATTTATGGAATTAAAGGGTAACTGGAATTATAATTTTTAGAATAATATTTTATAACATCTATGAATTTTAGATATTTGTTCCTTGTTAATATGTAGAAAAATGCTGTCATTTTATAAATGTCTTGGATAACTTCAAATATGTAAATGCAAAAGTTTATAGGTTATAGTTTTAATTGTTCTTTTTGTTCACATTCATATTTGCCTTTTAAAATACATAATTAAATTCTCTTTGAAATATCTACCTCTTTGAAGCAAATTTATGCTGATAACTTCAGAACACAATACTACTTACTCCAGACCTCCTTGTGATGTGAAGCCCATTAATAAATTGTACTGTTATTCCTAGTCAAGGCTGATGCAGTTGATACTGAACTTAACTAATAGTACATAATAAGAAATGTATTTGTAAGTAACCCCAAAATAGTTATTTTCCCCAAGTCCTCCAACTTGCTTTTAGTGACATTATTTTATCTGTTGTTTAGATACAACAACATACCTATTTTCTGATGGAGCAATAGAAAATCTGAAACCTCTCTTACTCATCAGAAGATTTGGCAAAGTTTTTTCGTCTCTCTGCCTTGGATCCTTCCATTTATTTATTCACCCACCCCTTGCTTTTACTGTGTCTCTATTAAAACAAACAAACAAACAAACAAACAAACAAACATGTTGAGTACTTTGTTGGGCTCCAAAATTGAATAATGTATAGTTCCTAACAATAATCATAATACCATAATATCGACATACAAGGCAACCGTAAAGTTAAAGTAGGTAATGGAAATTAAATCACTAAACAATTAAAACTCATACAAAATGCTTTTTAAATGAAATGAATATAATGTTGTAAATAAGTTATAATAAAATTAAGCCCAGTAACTAGAATACATTAAGCAGTTTGTCATTGCTCACTCTGGCCTTTTAAAGCTCTGCCTTCATATCCCTTCTCAGCCTTTCAGCAAAGATCATTTGTCAAGTTCTGCCTTCTTTACTATTTACCAAAACAGACATCTCCATATAATGGAGATCCATATAATGGCCAAATTATATCATTGTATTTTCATTATACAAGCTACTGTACCAATGACATTGCTCATTATGATAATAAGACCTTTTGGCTGTGGTCCTTTCTTAGTGTCCATGTGCTTTTGGCAGTAAGAAGATGGTCTCCCTCAGACAACCCAAGCTAACCCTCCATTCCCATCCGTGCAGCTATTCACTGTGAGCTGAGGTGGCTAACGGCAGGAAGTGTAAATTTTGAAGGGAAACCCCATTTGCAGTCAGTCTAGAATGAGTACAATTAGATGTAGTGTTTTAGTAATCACTTCTGCTTCCATGCATGGGAAATAACAATGTCAGCGGTGTTATTATCAAACACAAAGGCATGATATATGAGAGGCAACACAGTTGAATGGAAAGAAAATTATACTGGGAGCTTTGAGACTTCTTGCCCCTACTTCAGAGTGATGTTGGAAACATGATTGTTTTGACATGGGAAGACCAGGAGGGTGGTCACAAAAGGCACTGACCTGAACAAAGAATAACTAATGCATATTTGTTCTGTTTATCTTAGGAAACTGGGAAATGTTACTGATTAAATGACTTTGGTTTCTCTGTCTAGAACAGTGGTCTCCTAGTTTATAACTCATGAATCCATTGGGTAGATTGTGTTAATTTTATAATTTAAAAATGCGTATTTGCGGACACAAATATATTATAATTAAAATGTCTGGTTTGCATTCACAGTAAAAGAGTAGGCATCATATGCTACTTGCTTTGGCCACTCTTGAGAAGCATCGATAGAGGGCAGCACAAAAGTCCTTAGAACACAAAGGTAAGGTTGAATAAGGAAGTACTACAGGAAATTATACACCAGACCAAATTAGTTTTAAGCCTCCTGGACTTAAGAAGTTTTCTGAGTATGGTGTCAGACCATTTTAGCAGTGGCAGCCAAGACAGGGTATTGGGTAGGAAAAAAAACCTCAATGTTCAATTTTCCAGAGATTTTCTGTGTTTATTATTGTAAGACTGTGATTTATTAAAACTGTCTTACTTCCTCAAGCAGACCAAGGTTTCCTCTGTGCTACTGAGGCTAAGATATATGGGACTTGTGCAAAGAGCCTGCGAACGAGGCAGGGTTATAGTACCCAGGCTACGGAGGTATTCATGGCTGGGTAGAGCGTTTTCACTCTGGGTTGTCAGGAAGAGCTCGAGTCTCATTTTTTCTCATTACTGCATTTATGAATGTATTACCCCTAAAAAGAGTTACTGCTCAAATTGAGTTTTGAGTTATAGGGTCTGAAACCACATTATTTACATTTTAAAGTAATCGATGGCATGTGTTAAAGACATTGCATGTTCTATATCCGCCTTTCCTGCTGTTCTCCTGCATACAGAAGGTAATGCCATCAGTTATGTCTCATCTGGCCAGTGGAGATTGTAGGCACGTTCTGACATTTCCCTCTTGTTTTGAAAATATATGAATGTTGTCCTGGGTGATGGTGGTGGTGGTGGGCAAACAAAAACAAAGAATCATTTAAAACTGTCTTTTAAAATTATTCAGCAAACAATATTAGTGAGCAGGGGAAAATGAGGGTTACAAGCCCGCAAGTTTAAATCTATTTCTTGGAAAAAATAAAATGGTTTACTAAGCAGGACTTTATAAAAATAAATATACAGTTAATTCTTGAATAATGTTAGGGATGCCGAACACCCTGGCAGTTGAAAATTGACTTATAACTTTTGACTACCCCAAAGCTTGACATCTTATAAATACTGTTGAGCCGGAAACATTACAGATAATGTCGGCAGTTGATCAATATGTTTTTGGTATGATATTTATATATACATATAAAATGTGCTGTATTCTTAAAGTAAGCTAGAGAAAAATGTTATTAAGAAAATCATAAAGAAGAGAAACTTATTTACAGTATTTGTAAAAGATAACCTGTGTATAAGTGGACCCACATAGTGCAAACCCATGTTGTTCAAGGGACACCTGTACTCAGAAATATAGGCATACCAAGAATAAGACAGACCAAATGACCATACTTCTTTCCTGACAGTATTTTTGGAGTGATATGAAAAGGGGTATTACAGACATTGTGAATCTGTTTTTCTGAAAGATCCTTAATTACCTTGATGATGTTGTTAAGAGCAAGGTAGGAAATTTCACCAAGCCTGGTATTTTTCAGACTTTTATTTATTTTCTTAACCGTAGATCTTTCTTACCCTGGATAAAACTTTATTTAGAACCTTTATATATGATTTTTATTTTACTATAAAATATTCGTATAGACCCCTTCTAAGGCCCTGGGAAGGACCCTGGCAATGTGCTCACATGGGCCTGTTTTAGTAAAATTTCCAAAAGCTAGATATCTTTGTGTTGTTTTTCATAAAGAGGCTCTGGCCCAAATTACAATCATTACAGATCCATAAAACCTGGATTCACTTCTGAATAACAATAAAATGAAGCTTCCTTATGGAAGTAGGGGTGGGGACCTCCAATGCACTGGTTGACTCCCTAAACCAACCTCGTAACTGAGGCAGCCTCGTAAATGACTCCACTTTGATTCCCAGCCTGGTTGATGTCTGGCATTTCTTGAGAGGTTTTGGTGACTACAGATTCCTGTGTCCTATAGCAGAACAGAATCAGAATCTGCCAAGATGGGTTTAAGAAATCTGTATTTTTAAAAAAATATTTCAAGTAGTTATGATGATAAATGCAGGTTGGGAGATACTGGGTTAGATGGAAAAAAAAATGCCCCTCCCCCCCAAAAAAACATAACTGTTCAGCTCTTTAGCTGAAACAGTTTGAGATCTTTAGCAGGTCAGGGGAGTGAAGGAAGGAACAGTGGGTAGTGTTACCCACTGATGATGCTTGACTTGGTCATATTAACTGGACCAGGAAAGAAAAAAAAAAGAGAGAGAGAGAAAACGGAGAGTCCTATATATAGTGTTGCAAGACAGGTAGTCTGGTTATGTAATTTTCAAGATATTAGTTTACAGGTATGACACTAAGGATTCAGTATCTTAACATTTTTTTCTCACATGAACTTTAGATCCTCCTCTAAACACTTGTGCCATTTAAAAACACAGTGCTAACTTGAACTCTTAATGTTTCTGCCCCATTATATAGTACAAATTGCCTCAAATTGAACAGAACCACAAAGATGCATTGAGTAATTTCTGTGGTGGTAGAAAACAATTCCTCTTACATAGTTTGGAATCTTGTTAGTTACTAATCTTTCGTTGAGTTAAAATAATACATATAGCAGTTTTATGTATCATAAATGTGTATAAGAGATATTAATGTGAAAATTTATAATAAAATGCAGCTCTGGAACTTGGGGACCTGTACAATGTGGTGTCTTTATAATTGCATTTGTTCTGGGAAAAGGAAAAGAATGTTAATCAGTGATTAATTTTTAAGCGAATGGAAGTGAATTTTTCTAAAAAAGAAAAAAGAGGAATAGAACCTCTCGGTATCCTATGCACTTTCACCTAAAATATATCATACATATTTATTTCATTTTATTGAATAACTTATACAACAAATATTCAGTTGGAACTGAACAGAATTTAATCAGTGAATATTCTGTTTTCTTTATCAGCTGTTTTTTGGAAGAGGAATGAAGGGTAATAAGTATTTGTACTTTCATTGCAATGGGCTTGAAAATGACAGAATTATATGACTTTAACAAATTAATTTCTATAAAATGTCATGCTATTATTATATGAAGAGCTTTAAGCATTTTTTTAAGTTTAGACTTCTTAAATCTTTTCCTTTTAAAGTACGATAGAAAGTTAAATTGATCACAGAAACTGTATACATGTATATATTAATAGTTTTGCTCTGTGAAAATTTTTGAGTTTTAAACTCTGTGAATAGTTTTGCTTTATTAAACTCTATGACTGTTTTGCTTCAAAGAAAAACAGGCCCCTGAGTTATTTACATTTGGTGTAGACAAGATTCAATTTAAATATTTGTCATTACTCTGTTTAGGTTGCAAAGAAAAATGCTTTTTTATCTGTGCTCCCTGGAACTTCAGATCACATGATACCTATACTATTTTATATTTTTGATAAACCCACAAACATACACATGTATCTTCCCCACTAGCCTGTGTATTGACTGCATCTACTTCATCTTTCTATGCTGTAATGTTGAATACATAATAAGTGTTTAAAATATTGAAGTGAATCACTATTCACAAGTTGAAATGAATTATAAAAATTGATTTTTAAGGTCTCATGTTATTTTAAAATTAACTTTTGTATGCCCCCATGGTAAATGTTATAGTATATTTCAAAATATAATTCAAACTCCCAATATTTTCTTCTCCTCAATTTATGGGAAACCCTTTGTCATTGGTTCTGACTGTATGCTCGTATGTATTACCTTGAAATTCCATAATCTTAGGGAATGTGGGTGAGATGACGGTGTTTAAACTGTATTTTAGCCATTGCTGTTGTCTGGAGAACACATTGAAATCCTAGATACTTAGAAGAGATGATAATATTCAGATAAAGACAAAATATTAGAAGATGTCTACATGTGTATAATGTGGAGATCCAACTATATTTACCCTATGATAGTTAGAAGCAAATATAATAAGATCTCTTACCATACACCTATGACATTCTAATTATTTTAACCCTTTGCACATTTTTAAGACTCTTGCAGTATTGCCCAAATATTGTGACCATTTGAATCCATATCAGCATGTAGATACTTAAGAACTGATTAACCACGGTGTAGCCTGTTTTGTTGCCTAGATAAGTATGTAGGTATTGTCCTTCCCAGACTGTGGCCAGGTAGTGGCAAAGCAGGTTACCAACCAAACTGTGGGGATTTTTATGATTTTAAATGAGAAGTCAAAACAAAATATCTAAAATATGGTAAACCGGATCAGATGTAGGAAAAAAGTTCCATTAAAATGTCAAAATAATACTGTAATGAAATAGTTTCATTGTTATTTGGCTTATACACTTTAACTATCAAAATACTATCAAGATTGAAGTATACTTAAACCCCTAAGAGTTAAATAAATAAATAAGTAAATAAGGCAGGAATTTTATACCTTTAATTGAAACCTGTTCTATTTTATTTATTGTAACAAAGTTCTATTCCGTATGGATTTCCTAAAGCTCTATATAATTCTCTATATGGACCAAATTTAGACAGAATATTGTTACTTCCTAAATTTCCTCATTATATTTAAAAAAGAAAAATAATACTGATTTGTTGGATTCTAACAAATATATA